>PVKE010012084.1:0-38994 GCA_004027555.1 Craseonycteris thonglongyai
CAAAGTCTGCAAGTGAGGAAGAAAACGAAGAGGAAGACGAAGAAGAAACTGAAAAGCGTGGCCTTACCCTGGAGAATCTGCAGCAATTGTGCAACATGGCAAGAGCGATGCAACAATTTGCACAAGACATGGACGACAATATGGTTCGAGCTGTCGAGTTCAGCCATCGCGTTGACGGGGTTATGTCCTTGTACAGGGGAATTTTGAAGGAAAAGAAAAAACAAAGACAACAACTACCCATCACCAGGTTTCTCTCCAAGGTCAAGCCCCCGGTTCTCCCGTCAGCGCCTCCAGCAGAAGCGTCTCCGAGGGAGCCTAACGCTTCTACGAGTCACGTGAGAGCCTCTCCTCCGCCACCCACACAAGACTCTTCGCCTCTCTCAGAAGCAATGCTGATTCATGTTTATTACTGTATAAGGTTTTGTCATTAACCTTATTCATTAGCACTGACACGTTTAAGTAAATACGTATACTGTGGTAATTTTTGTCTTAAATGAGTAAAGTATGAATACTGTTTACATATTTAAAACATTCTTGTGCCCGCATACATGAAAATTCCTAGGGGCAAATCCTACTTCGCGGTTTTTCAGCTTTCGCGGAAGGTTCTGGTCCCCATTAACTGCGAAAAACGAGGGATCACTGTATAGGGGATGTCGGGATAGCTCAGCAGATTGAATGCTTGTCTTGCAACCACAAAGTTCAGGGATCGAATCCCAGCCCTAACCCATGAAGACCCATATGCTGAACTGTGCAGCACAACTGTTAACCACCACAGCATGGTGGTGAAGGTTCTTGCCTCCCATTTGGGAGGCCCCTGGTTCAGTTCCTGCCCCATGCAGCTCTACATCCACCGGTGTGGAATGAAATTATATCACAACTAATAATGTACAACTATGGAGACTGCTCTGGGTCCTCCCCCTTCTCTCTCTCTTTCTCTCTCTGTCTCAAACACACACACTTTCTTTCAAACAATAAAATAAATCTTAAAAAAAAAGATATCCATATGAAAAATCCACAAATCTAGACACAGAACTTACACATGCACAAAAATTTTCAACTCAAAATGGACTATACACTAAATGTAAAATGCAAGCTATAAAACTCCTAGAAGATAAAATAGGAGAAAATCAAAATGACCTTGGTTATGACTTTTAGATATAACACCAAAGGCATAATCAATAAATGAAATAATTGATAACTGGATTTCCTTGAAATCTGCTCTGGGAAAAATCTGGAATTTTCCGGATGACTCTGAAGTGAAGCAGCTTTCCATATGTTTGTTTGCTGTCTATATATCTTTCTTAGTGAGGTGTCTGTTAAGGTCTTTGGCCCATTTTTAATTGGGTCATTTGTTTTCTTTTTGCTGAGTTTTAAGAGTTCTTTGTAGATTTTGGATAACAGTATTTTATCACATACGTCTTTTGCAAATATTTACTCATATCTATGGCTTGTCGTCTCATTCTCTTGACACTGTCTTTGGCAGAGCAGAAGTTTTTAATTGCAATGCTGGAGGGGATGTAGAGCATTACCTTACCAGGAACTCTTACCCATTGTTGGTGGGGCACAAGAGCACATACAGCCTCTTTGAAAGACAACTTGGCAGTTTCTTACAAAATTAGACACACTTGTATCATAAGACCCAGCAATTTACACTCCTTGGCATCCGCCTAAAGGAGTTGAAGACTTATGTCCAACCAAATACATGCATGTAAATGTTTATAGCATCTTTTCCCTCAATTGTCAAAAGTTGGAAACCATCAGGATATTCTTTAGTAGGTGAATAGATAAATGAATTGTGTTATATCCAAACAGTGAAATATTATTCAGTGTGAAAGGAAATGAGCTATGAAGCCATAGAAAAGACACAGAAGGGGGATGCTGGGATAGCGCAATAGATTGAGTGCTTGCCTTGCAACTGTGAGGTCCAGGGATTGAATCCCAGCCCCATGCAAACCCATATGCTGAACTGGGGCACGTCTCCCATGTGGAAAATCCCCAGCTTGGTTCCTGTCCTGCACAGCCCCACATGCACCTGTGTGGAATGAAACTGTGTTGCAATTAATGATGTATAACTGTGGAGACTGCTCTGGGCCCTCCCCCTTCTCTCTCTCTGTCTCTCCTTGCCTCCCTCTCCCTCTCTCTCTCTCTCATACACACACACACACACACACACTAAAACAAATCTTTTAAAAAAATAAGAAAAGACATAGAAGAACCTTAAATGCATATTGCTAAGTGAAAGAAGCCAAACTGAAAGATTTACTACATGATTCCAACTAGACGACATTCTGGAAAAGGCAAAACTACAGACATAAAAAGATCAGAGGTTACCGGGAGTTAGAAGTTGTAGAGAGAGATGAATAGGCAGAACACAGAGGATTTCAGGGCAACAATAATACACTGTATGATACTACAATGATGGATACATGTCATTATACACTTGGCTAAACCCATAGAATAAATACCACCAAGACTGAACCCTAATGTGAACTATGGACTTTGGGTGACGATGACGTGTCAATGTAGGTACCCTGACTGTAACAAATGCACCGCCCAGGTGCGGGATGCTGATGGTTGGGGAGGCTGCCCATGCAGGGCCAGAGAGCATATGGGAAATCTCTGTGTTTTCCTTTCAATTTTTCTGTGAACCTAAGACTGCTCTAAAAAAAAATAATAAGTCTTAAAAAATATATGGTAGGCCCATGTACGCAGGTGCATTTTTCTGAGAGGGCAGGTTGCAGTGTTCATGAGAGTCTTTAATAAGGTGACCAGACGTCTCGCTTTTGGCAGGACAGTCCTGATTTTTAACAATTTGTCCCGCGTCCTGCGGTGTTTTAAAAAAGTCCCAATTTTTGGAAAGAATGCACGACAAGCTAGGGAACGGCGGGAGATCAAATTTTTAATCAAGAACCCCTGCTCCCCCACCCCCCCACCCCCCGGTCAATGGTGTCCCGCTTTACCAATGTTAAAATCTGGTCACCTTAGTCTTTAAGGATCCTGTAACTCTAAAAAAAAGTTGGAAGAATTACCACCTTGGAACATTTCTGGAAATCCTTGGCTTTTACTCTGGGGCATAAAAAAGGAAAGAAAGAAAAAAATCTGTGCTTATTCTTATCAGTTCCTTTCCCTGAGTGCTCCATGGAAAGGACTTCCAACTGCCCAGAGTCACTTCTATACCACAAAGTGGGCTCCAAATTTGCCTGCAGTTGTTTCCTGTGGGCAGAATTCCAGGAGGCCTTTTATCCGAGATGGTAATTTCCCAGCCTTCACACTCTCTCCTTCTTCCCTTCATTCTCATTCAGATAATCACTCTGTGCTATTGGAGGGTTACCTAATTCCCACTCCTTACAAAATCTGATACACTGTTCCCAGGCCCTTTAGCTCCAGGCTTCCTCATTCTGCCTGGTAGTTCTCTGGTGCTGGGACCAGAGCCAATCAGTTCTGGTGGTTTTTGTTAATTCCCCAAAAGAAAAAAACCCAGACTGATTGGGAAATGTGAAGAATGTGGAACCATTTTATTCCCATCATTTATTTTTATCAGTTCAGAGCTTCAAGGTAAAAATGTAAAGCTGATTTGGAAGGAAGAAGGTGGAGTTTTCAAACCCACAGTAAGATTTCAGTGTTGTGAGTGACTTTGGAATTCACTCTCCCAACTCAATAAATAAAGTCAACTAACCACACACTGAAGAGTTGTTGTCAATATCTTAGAATTAATTAGTTGCAGACCAAGATAATTTTTCCCCAAACCACTCCATACCACCAACTCCAAGATACACACATGCTTCTTTCTTCCTTGAATCAGTACTTTTCTAAATCTACGTGCCAAAACTTCTTAGCCATAAAATTGAGAACATGTGGAGCAATTTTCCTGGCTACATGCCTAAGCTCAATAATGCAGATACAGCTTAGATATGCAGATTGTAGAGCACCCAGTCTTAAAGATGGATGCTTATAGTAAAAAAAAAAAAAAAAAAAGGAAAAATACCAAAGATGTGGACACAAAGGTGTGGACACAGCACACAAGGGAAGATTTGCCAACTGACTTCATGGTTCAAGGTCTAGCAACTATTTCCTGAGTTCAGCAGTCTGATCCCAGCCTGTCTGGGGAATACCGCATCTGCAAAGACAGCTCTCCTGAGTGTGTGGTCCAGTGGCCGCCCCAAGGCAGGGCAGGAGCTCTTTGCTCAGCTGTCACCACTGTAGTTCTCTTCCCAATAGGAAAGAATCCACCGCAGAAGTTCTATCAACTACCAAACGCCTCTGCCTCCCAAATGCAGCTCCCCCAGGAGACAAAAAAGAGAAACTGTTGACTCGTTTCTCACTTTTAGAGGTTAATGTGAAGACCATGTTCAGGAAAATATCGACATGGTCAAAAAATACACTAGTCCTTAAGTGTCAGGGATTTCTCTAACTGGTGTCATGTGGATCTGGGGGTCAGGAAATGGGAGACAGGAGGCAGGTTAAGAGGGAAAGGTTGTGACACTAGAGGTGAAGTTGAATGGATGAGAGCAAGAGGAATATTCTGGTGAGAAGGGTAGGGGTCTTCAAGACAGCACTTGAGATGAGGACGGGTGGGTGGGGGTTGCTACATGGTCTGAGTCAGAGGTGTGCTTGATACCTACTTAGTTTTTCTGTCTTTGGGGTGAGAGGGTTTTTTCAAAGTACAATTAAATTTCACCTCTCAGCCAGCAGTTCCCAGTCCTTCCATGCTGTTGCAAGTTCTGGTTGCCCTCGGTGGTCTGGTATGACCCTGGGGGGACCCCAAGAAAGCAGGGCATGTCCCCAAGTCCTGGTGTGACTAGCAGCCCCATACGTGTGACTTTCCAGTTTCTTCTCAGAGTCGATGGGTTATAGGTCCTTACCATCTAGAAGGAAGACAAAAGAGAAATTTCTCTCTCTTTTTTTTTTTTTTTTTTATTTACATAGCCTTGCACACCTTATGTACCAGGCCTTGTTCCAAGTGATTTTCAAATATTAACTCATACAAAAGTTCTGTACTGGGGAGTTTCCTAGCTAGGGTTTAACTTCAGTGTCTCTTAAGACAATATTTAAGAACCACTCATAGCAAAATCATGGCATTCTTGTTAACAGTGATAGTGTCTAACCCAATCCTTACACCAACCCTGTGAGGGAGGCTTATGAATTTCCATTTTACAGGTAAGAAAACTGAAACTCAGAGAAATTTGTATCCGGCCCAAGGTCGCATTGCAATTAAGTGTCAGAGTTAAGTTCAAAATGTGAGTTTGCCTGACTCTCAAGCACCCGGCCCTCCAGCAATGACACAGCCCAGAATGAAACCCTGGGGAGGATGAGCACATTGAGGCCACCCTGTGTGACACAGCCCAGAATGAAACCCTGGGGAGGATGAGCACATTGAGGCCACCCTGTGACAACTCCAGCAACAAATATCAGGCATCTCTCTTGTGCAAAACCTTAAACATGGTACCTCGGGGTCCATAAACTTGTGAGACAAGGAAGGTTAGGCAGCTGGAACCAGGACCTCGCAGACAGCCTTTGGGAGGTGTGCAAGTTGTAGGTCATTCAGACAGAAGAACGTGTTGTCAGGACACTAAGCATGAAAGAAACTGCAGTGTCCCAGGGGCTGGCAAGCAATCTATGCAGGGGCCTTCCCACTAAAGTGGGGAAGGATGCAGAGAACCATGCATCTGAGCCGAGTTCTCAGGGTGTGGTTGGGGTCCCTGGGGTGAACTGATCAAAGCAGAATGGTGTGGAGAACAAGACAGGGGCATTCTCCAGGGCTCTGACCGGAGCCATGGCCTCCGCCCCAGCAGGCAGGGCAGGTGCCCATTGTCACAGCTGAAGCACGTGGTCAGGCTGGGCCAGTGGCAGGTGGGGGCACAGTTCTAGTGCATTCGCTGAAAAAAGCAGCTTCCGGGGAAGCCGAGGTAGCTCAGCAGGTTAAGCTCTTGCTTTGCAGCCCTTGGGGACCAAGGATCAAATCCTGGCCCGGGCCCGTGCGGACCCATATGCTGAACTAGGGTGTGCTTCCCATGCAGGAGGCCCCCAGTTTGGTTCTCGCCCCTTGGTTTGGCCTTGGCTCAAGGGGGCGCACCTCCCATGCTGGAGGCCCCCAGCCCAGTTACTACCCTGTGTGGCCCCCGCCCACCTGTGTGAAGCGAAACCATGTTGAAAACTGATGATGTGCAACTATGGAGACGGCTCTGGGCCCTCCCCCTTCCCTCTGTCTCTCTGTCTCTGTCTCTGTCAAAAAAAAGAAAATAAACCTTAAAAAAAAAAAAAGAAAGAAAGAAAAAGGCAGCTTCCACCACTTTCACAGGAAACGGTGAAAGGTAGACTTGGGTGGCTGGGCTAAGCAAAGTGGACCAGATACACTACTGATGTTTTTGGAGATGCATTCGTATACTCAGATTTGTTTTAAATCTCCAGACGGAGAACAAAGCATTTCCCAAACCTACCCGGTATTTTAATTTCTTTTTTGTTTACTAACAAATCATCTATTATTATCGTCTGGAATATGAAAACACTATTTGGGAAACCGTAAGGTAATGGTTCTTAAATCCAATCTCACCCCTCCAAGACTGAAAACAGGTCTTTAAAACAGCGATTCTGTCCCAGCAGATGGGGGTCCACGCGTCCCAGCTGTGCAGAAGAGGCTGTGGGCCTGGGGACCGGGCAGGGCCAGACAGACACAGGCTCATGATAGGCAGACACGATCATTTCTGCTCTCAAGAAGTGTCCACTCTGTGGAAAGCCACTTTTGTCCACTCTTGAAAAGGGGGCAACTGTACCTTTGCTCCTGTTTAGCCCAAGACACACCATCATCAGCCCATGTGACAATCCTGCCAACTTTCCCCTCCCGTTTTCACGGTGTCAGTCATTAAAAATAAGGTGTAGCATATGCAAACAATGGGATATTTACCAGTAAAAACATTTTTTCAATGAATTACTGATGGATACTACAGTATAGCCAGGGGTGGTGAACCTATGGCACGCGTGCCCAAAGTGGCACGCGGAGCAATTATTTCGGCACATGGAGCTGTGCATACCATTTAAAACATTATTGTTTATGCTCTTATAGACATAAAAATAATCGATACCTCTATCTCACTCGATGGGTTGGCGCGCGAGTCGAGCGAGGATACTCTTATTTCATAAACTTTGGCACTCAATCGCCAAAAGGTTCGCCACCCCTGGATAGACAAACCTTAAGAATTTTATGCTCAGTGAAAGAAGCCAGACACAAAAGACCACTTAGTGTATGATTCTGTTTATATGGAAAGTCTAGAAGAGGCAGCTCTACAGAAACAGAGGTGGGTGAGTGGTTGTCAGTGGGTGGAGGTGGGGGAAGCATAAAGAATGACTGATGAGCCCTGGGGTTTCCTCAGGGGGAGGGGGATAAAAATGTTCTATAATAAGATCGTGATGATGGTCACATCCCTGCGAGTATATTTAAAAACATTAAATTGCACACTTTCAACAGTATGTGAATTCAATCTTAATAAAACTAGTTTTGGTTTGGTTTTATTGTTTCACTTTTTAAGATTTACGGGGGACCTCCCACAACCGCTCACCCTGAGAGCAAAGAGAACACTTTCTTTCCCTTCTACCTGCCCAGGGTTTAAAGAAACTGATACCCATTTGTTGGTCAAGTCACTAAAACTCTGAACTGGGGAGAAACAGCCCCCTTCCAACTCTATCCTTGGAACCCTTGATTAAGAAAATGATTTGCTAGACATTCTCCCTAGAAACCTGTGGTCTTCTCCCAGGTACAACCCCCGGGTTTATCTTGGTACAGCATCGGCCTAATGGCAGGTAACAGCGATCGATGGACACGCCACTCACCAGGTGGGTAGTCACTGGCCACCGCTTATTAAACCACAAAACAAAAACACTTAAAACTTTTTTTATTAAATTCCAAAAGATAAACCATTTCATAACTTTGACTCCTCAAAACTGTCAAGGTTATAAACACACAAGGAAAGACTGAGAGCCTGTCACAGACCAGGAGAGGAACAGGCTGATTTTCGCAGAACTTTAAAGGCAACGCAATTGCCGGGAGGACAGATCCCAAACAGAAAAAGGACATGAGTGGGAAACTGGTGAAATCCCGCTCAGTCTGCTGTGTAATTCACAGGAAGGAGCCAGCAAGGCTCAGTCTTGATGACCTGTACCATGGTCACCGAAGCAGGTCACATTTGGGCAAGCTGGGTGGCGGGGACACAGGAATGTTCTGTTCTCTCAGTAACTTTTCTGTAAGTCTAAAATGATTCCCAAACCACAGAGCACCACTGAAAAGAAGGACAACGTCTACGCATAGGTAGGAGCCCCATCAAGGCAGACTTCCTTATTCTCTCTGTCATTGCGCCTGCTTTGGGGGAAGAAGTGAACTTGCACAGTCCCTCTACACAGCCACTTTCTGGCGGCTTCCTAAGCCCCACCGAAGCCTCTCTCACGGTTTTCTCTCCTTCACGTGGCAGAACACGTCATTTCTTCTCCTTTTCCTTGTAGTCTTCACTGGGACACGGATTCAGAGAAAACCAAGTCACTGTGGGACTTTGGGCTTGGGTAGCTGGGTGATTTTGAGTCACTTCTAATATGACCAACATACATCACAACACACACACACAGAACCTCAGCAAGAATGATACGACACTGCAAACACTGCCAGATCCCCTCTGCTTCTTACCAGGGTTTTTGTTTTTTTTTAAGGTCCAACCATGCCCTAGCCACCTCGGAGCAGAGGCCCTGAATGTTTACTGACCCATGTTTGTACTTTTTTCTCCCTTTAAACAAAATGGCTTTGTTTAAAGGGATGCAAACAGGTGGGAAAAGAATCATGTGGATTGAGACTACGCCTGTCCACACACAGGCAGGAAGAAAAAGCTGAACCAAAACATGTAAATGTCAACATTTACTTTTCATACCAGTTTTCAAGGTGTGGGAGAGAATATTTCCAGTTTCTATCAGGGCAGGTACAATGCCACAACGCCACAGGTAAAATTAGAACATCAATGTTTCTGGGAAACCAGCATTTTACCAAACCATCAGAAGGGTGAAGAGAGAAGCATAGAAAACTCCTATAATCCCAGGTGAAACAGAAATAGAAAATTATTTTTCATCAAGGGCAGAGACAAAGGAGAGGCCCAATAGGCTTTTCATGACTAATGGAAATTCTGATCGATTTTACCAGAACTTTAATTTTAAAAATTAAGAAATGGAAAACAGTACACTCATCATTTCCTCTTCTCCATTCTTTGTCTCCCTTTGAAAATGGGCTTGTCTAGATTTGAAAAGTCTTTCTAGGGTCGACTTAGATGTGGGAAAATGTATTATGAAAAGTGACCTACTTACGGTTCAGTAATATTTTCATAGAAACTTTAGAGCTCACCTAGAACCACTCGGGTTTCAGATCATGAAATGGGGGCCCACCTTTTCCAGGGTGAGTTATCTTGTGAGTAGAGACCCAGGACTCCAATTGAGGTGTCGTGATGCTAGAGCGGATGTTCGTCCATCTATTCCTAAGTCTCCTTTCTGCTTATTTCACTTTGGAAAAGAAAAAAAAAAAAAAGATAAACTGTTTCATATGGAGAAAGGCTAATGTAATGCATCATTACATTTAAAGAAAAGGCATCGATAATCATAAAAGGGCCAAAGGTAAAACTAGGGATAATATTTATCTGTCATTGAAAAGTAGCTATGCAGGTATTATCTTATAAATTGTCTATCGATTTTGTACTATTTGGTTTGGGGGTGGAGGGGAGTGATGCTTTCAAAGCAAGACTACATTCATATTCCAGCCGAAGATCCTTTACCTGAGGCAACACCCCACCCTCGCCTCCATGGATATTATAGGAGAACTATGTATGAGAAGCAGTACGGCACGCTCTTAGCACCTGCTGCCAGAAATACTCTCAGAGAGGGAACTGTTTGCATAAGCAAAATGTCGTAAGTGGTTAAACTCACCATAAGCGATGATGAGAATCCAAAAGCGATAGCTAAAGTACTTTGCATTAAAAATCAATAGAAACTAAAATACCAAACTATAAAACTCTTAGGTGATAACTTTGGAGAAAATCTGGATGACCTTGGGTCTAGCAATGTTTTCTTTTTTAAATATAACACCAAAAGCACCATCCATAGGAGAAATCATTGATAAGTTGGACTTCATTAAAATTAAAAACTTCTTCTCTGCAGAAAACAATGTCAAGAGAATGAGAAGACAAACCAACCACACACTGGGAGAAAATATTTGCAAAAAAGACATGTAATAAAGGTTTGTGATCCAAAAATATACAAAGAACTCTTAAAACTCAATAGGATAAAAAAATTAAAATATAAGCCAAGTCTTTAGCAGACACCTCACCAAAGAACATATATGTATAGCAAATAGGCCTATAAAAAGCTGCCCCCTGTTCTGTGTCATCAGGAAAATTCCAAATTGAAACAACATCGAGATTCCACTCCACACCTATGAGAACAGCCAAAATGCTGATGAGGACGTGGAGCAACAGGACCTCTCATTCATCACTGGTGAAGCAGAATGGTGCAGCCAATTTGGAAGGCAGGTTCACAGTTCCTTACACAACTAAACATACTCTTACCGTACAATCTAGCATTTGCTCTAACTAGGATAAATCTAAAGTAGTTTAAAAATTGTGTACACACAAAAACAGATATTTATAGCAGCTTTATTCATAAATTTCAAACTTGGAAGCAACCAAAATGTCCTTTAATAAATGTATATGTGCTGCCGAATTGAAAACTCCTTTAACAAATGAATATATAAATAAACAGTGATCCATCCAGACAATGGTATGTTATTCAGCACTAAAAGAAATGAGCTGTAAAGCCATTAAAAAGACATAAAGGGGCCTTAAATGCCTATTAATAAGTAAAAGAAGCCAATGTGAAACAGCTACATAATGTGTGATTCCAAGAATATGACTTCCTGGAAAGGACAGAACTATGGAGTCAGGAAAAAAATCAGTGGTTGCCAGGAAATGGGACTGGGAGGGCAGGGAAGAGAGATGAATAGAGCATTTTTAAGACAGTGAAAGTACTCTGTATGATTCCATAACAATGGATAGATTTTATTACACATTTGTCCAAACCTATAGAATGTACAGCACCAACAGTGAGCCCTAATGTGAGCTATGGACTTGGATGCTAATGAGAAGTCACTGTGGGTTCATCTGTTGTAACAAATGTCCCACTCTGGTGAGAGAGATCGATGAGGGGGAGGCTGTGCATAGGTAGGGGCAGAGGGTATATCTGCACCTTCCTCTCAATTTTGCTATGAACCCAAGGTCATGCTTAAAAAGAGTCTTTGAAAAGGAGAGAGAAACAAAGAAAAGAAAAAAGAAAAAAAAAAGAGTCTTGGCGAAGCCGGGATGGCTCAGCGGGTTAAGCGCTCGCTTTGAAGCCCTGGAGACTGAGGATCAAATCCCAGCTCCGGCCCATGAGGACCCACATGCTGAACTGGGCTGTGTCCCCAGTTCAGTTCTTGCCGGGGCCTATGTGGGAGGCTCCCGGCCCAGTTCCTGCCCTGCGCAGCCCTGTGCCCACCTGTGGAGTGAAACTATATGGAAAACTAACGTCAACTATGGAGACTGCTCTGGTCCCTACCTCTTCTCTCTGTCTCTCTGTATTTCTGTCTTTCTCTGCCAAAAACAATAAATAAATCTTAAAAAAAAAAAAAAAAAAAGTCTTAATTTAAAACACCCAGTAGAAACTTGGGTATGATGAGAGTAGGGGAAGGAGAGTAGGGTGACCAGAAGAATGCTTTCTGGCTAAAAACATCTTTGATACTGTCAGAAACTCTGAGGATGACAAAAGACCTAGTAGAATACCACTGAGAAGGCTGAGTTGGGAGCCTAAGGAACAAAGCAATCTGTGGCTCTCATCGAATATATACATATATCATGGCATGTGTGTGTATATATGCTATGATGTGTAACACGTCATGTGGTTAGTGGCAGAGGGTCCGTGTGCAGGCAATGAGCTGGGCTGTGTGGTTTACAGGGCTTGACCAGGTCTCTGAGAAGTGTGGACTGTATTCATACAGTGTAACCTGCCCCTTTCATCACATGGGCCAAGAAACAAATAAATACGGTTTCCCATAGCTTCCGACCCATCTCGTGTTATTTGTTTTCTGGGCTGGTTTGTTTACTTTGTACTTTGAGTGTCATTTATGTTACTTTAGGGGTCTCAAAGAGAAAAATACTCAGAGGCAGGGCTCAGCAATGACCCAGAAGGCCTCACATTGGCCTTCGTCAAAGAGCAGAAAAACTTGTTTAAGAGTAGATTTATAAGAATCCCAACATGGCGGAAGCCAGGATGGCTCAGTGGGTTAAGTTCTCATTTTGCAGCCCTGGGGACTGAGGATTGAATCCCAGCCTTGGCCCATGTGGACCCATATGCTGAACTTGGTGGGGTGTCCTTCTCATGTGGGAGGTCCCCAGTTCAGTTCTCGACCCCCAGTTCAGCCCCTGGTTCCTGAGAACATGCCTCCCATTCAAGAGGCCCCCAGCCCACTTCCCGTCCTGTGTGGCCCCCACCCACCTGTGTGAAACAAAACCCCATTGAATACTGATGACGTACAACTATGGAGACTGCTCTGGGCCCTCCCCCTTCTCTCTGTCTGTCTCTGTCTCTGTCAAAAACAATAAAATAAATCTTCAAGAATTTCAACATGGGACTAACAGATAACCTAGAAAAATCCTTTGTCTTATAGTGAGGATCCAGTGGCTGAAGAAGGCAAGTGGGCAACCCCCAGTTATTCAGGTGGTCTGAGTATAGCCAGATCTCCTGCTATTCAAATCAATGCCAACACTGCTACATTTATTCATCGTAAAACATACCTCTACCTCCATCAGGCATTCGACCACATTTTCTAGAATGTTCTCTGGTTCTGACATACTGCTCCAAGTTCCAGCAATCTTTTTCCTTGGCTAAAGCACATTCTCTGCACAGGTTTGTGTGGGCAAAATAGAACTTTGACACAGCTCAATGGGCTACTGATCGGAAGGGAAAAGAACGTTCCAGAAATGGGGAAGCTCTAAGGAAAACACCTATCATACAAGGCTGGGGGAACTTAGTAGAAGTCATCATGACAGGCCAACTGTAACAATACATAAAATGAAGATATGAATTACAATAAAAAACTGCTCTTCAAATAAAATGTATTTTCAGCAAATAAACGTTCTGTTTGCTAGCAGTTCAAATTCCTATGTGAGCCCATCCTGCCCTTCCAGTTAAAGGCTTGGGTGAGTTTGCTCTCTGGCCTCTGCCCTGGGACCCAAACCTCAAAGCCTGGCATCTACATCAGCCTTGAAAGAAAGACCACTCCTTTTGCCAAGAATGTGGAGACGGGGCCACTTGAGCCTTGGTAAATGGCTGGACAGTTCATTTCATGTCTTTATCCTGTTACTTTTTAAAGATTTATTTTATTGATTTTTGACAGAGAGAGACAGAGAGAAGGGGGAGGGCCCACAGCAGTCTCCATAGTTGACGTTAGTTTTCCATATAGTTTCACTCCACAGGTGGGCACGGGGCTGTGCAGGGCAGGAACTGGGCTGGGAGCCTCCCACATAGGCCCCGGCAAGAACTGACCTGGGGGCACAGCCCAGCCCAGCATGTGGGTCCACATGGGCCAGGGCCGGGATTTGATCCTCGGTCCCCGGGGCCTCAATGCAAGCGCTTAACCCACTGAGCCATCCCAGCGTTCCCTATCCTGTTACTTTTTAAATTATAATAGCTGAGAAGTAAAACTGGGAAGAAAGTTGACAACAGTTAAAGGCATGTGTTGGAGATTAATAAACCAGAGACTCTGTACCACCATTCCACTTCTCCATTTCATTACAAAGCACTTGCAGGGGAGGCCCGGATGGCTCAGCAGGTTGAGCAATTGCCTTGCAGCTCCAGGGACCCAGGATCAAGTCCCAGTGCCAACCCCAGCCCATGCAGACCTATATGCTGAACTGAGGTGTGGCTCACAGTTCGGTTCTCACCAGGGCGAGCCTCCCATGTGAGTGGCCCCCTGGTTCGGCCTCCAGCTGGCAGGGGCATGTCTCCCATGCAGGAGGCCCCTGGCCCAGTTCCTGCCCTACACAGCCCCCACCCACTTGTGCGGAATGAAAACTAATGACGTACAGCTGTGGAGACTGCTCCGGGCCCTCCCCTTTCTCTCTCTCTGTCTCTCTCTCTCTGTCAAAACAATAAAATAAATATTAAAAAAAAAAAGAAAGCACTTGCAAGGCTACCCTTATTGTATCTGAAGACAATAGAAATTAGCATTTTGTAGCTGGAGGAGAAATATGAAGGGAGGAAAAACTGGTATTTCTCGACATATAAGAACAATGTGTATCAGCACTGACCAGTAATCCGCATTTTGTTCCGCTCACTTACCCTTTATCTTATTATTACAGAACATGTAAACAAGGCTCCTACGCCACCCCCAGCATCAACAAACATTGTCATTTTTCAGACCCAGTGGAGAAACTGAGTCAAGCAGCATTCTAAAAACCACAGAGCTTACCTGTAGCAAATGCGATCTTGCTGGGCTTTACACGTACTCCCTTGCTTTGTGTTTTGTCTCAGAAATAGCTTTAGCACCCAAGAAGAATGTCTTTGTCTTTAAAGAATCTCCATCTTCTTGCGTCAGCTGTCTAGCCTTTAACCTGTGGTTTTCTATCTGAAACTGGTCCCCACAAGTGGCAAACTTTTCCGTGAACTTTGGCTTTGCCTCAAGAAAAGAAAGTAATGTGTTAGAGTCCATGCAATCTTCCACTGAAGAGCCTATGAACTCCTGTTCAGGCAACTTGCTCTCCGTCCTTCATCTGCTCCTACATATACCTGCATATACTTAAATTCAAAGAAATGCTTCTTAAGAAAATGGCTCTCAACAGCCAGTCCTGTGTATCAATTAGGGAAAACAGGTTACTTTCATCCCAACCATACCACAAGATTTTAGGGGGCAGAAGGGGATCTATTTCTGCCTGGGCTGAGACTGCAGGCAAAAGCCACTGGGCAGAGTAGGGGGCCAGTCAGCACCCCGAGACACGGTCCCTCCCACCCCACCATCCACGCACTCAGTCACCCACCACTGGTTTGCAGCATTATTCTTGGAATGGCTGCATGTTTTCTGGAAGCTCACAGGACCAACAGTAGAGAATCACTGATCTCATGTCAAGAATCCATTCCAAAGTCAGGTGTAAAAATAGATTTTCTCCTCCGGGATCAGCTGATTTTCCAGTTCCTGGCCAAGTTGGCCTGGAAGAGTAATATTTAACGCACAGTTGTGGCTCCCCATTGCTGTTTGGAGAAAGACAAAATTCTTGTCAGGAATTTGGGGGATGCCGGGCGGGCTCAGCGGGTTGAGCACTCACCGTGCAGTCCTGGGGTCTGAGGATCGAGTCTTGGCCCAGGCTCAGGCAGACCATATGCTGAAGTGAGGTGTGCTTCCCATGTGGGAGGCCCCCAGTTCAGTTCCCACCAGGGTGTGCCTCCCATGCAGGAAGCCCCCAGCCCAGTTCCCGCCCTGCGCACACCTGTGTGGAATGAAACTGTGTCAAAAACTACGTAATGACATACAACTATGGAGACTGTTCTGGGCCCTCCCCCTTCTCTCTCTCAAAATAATAGAATAAACCTTTAAAAAGAAAAAAAAAAAAGGATTTGGGACCTTTACAGACTCCTATTTACATTGTCCCCTGCCCCTCTGTCACAGGGTAAAGCTGCAGCCACTCCAGGCTCTGGAAAAGGAGGCCCTGGATAAGGGAAAGGAAGAAAGCCTTGAACTTCCCCTCAGAACAAACTAACATCCACTTGAGGGAGAATCTTACACCCTTTCATCACTAACTTTATTCAGTGGTTTCCCTGAAAAGGGGAGGTAGTTTATTAATAGTTGCCTTTTAATAGTTTATTAAAAGTAACACTTTCCTCTTGCCTCGTCAAGATCGTCAGTCCCCCATGCGTGACTCCATACTGCAGTTTTCAGGCCCTGGCACGTGCTGCTGCTCTGCCTGGAACAGCTTCTAGGCCAAATTTCATTTCTGCCTCCCGTTCACATCTGTCGGGTAGCCTTCTCTGACCTGCCCCGCTGGCTGGGGCCCAGCTCTATGGTCGCACTTCCCACTCGGAACCACCAGGTGGCAGCACAGGGCTGTGTTGAAGAACAGCTGGGGCCAGGCTGCCTCAAGCCAAAGGCCAGGTGGGCCAACGGTACCACCAGTTAAATGACTCTGTGCCCCGTTTTCTGTACCTGTAAGATGGAGATAAAACAGAATGTACTTGGTAGAACTGTATGGATTATATGAACTAACCAATGAAAAGTGCCCAGCAATTCCAGGGTAAACACCGTGGAATAACTGTTGTTTATTGTCAGTTTCTGTGGAGATGTTTGCCTCTCCCTGCAGACTGAGATTAATATTTCATGTTAAACATTAATAGCAGAGAGGCACTTCACAGGAGTCTCTTAGGGTTTATATTTTCCCAACTATCTGCAAAGTTTCCTGGCCATTTGTAATAACACCGCTCACCCCACACCCCAGCTGTGGATTATTTCCTCAAACCCTTTCCTTTTTTACTTCATCAGCGGGGACTTTCTAGAGCAGTTCTGATCATGCCACTCCCTTGCTTCAAAGTCCTGTCTGGTTCCCGGTCGCCTGGAGGATAAGTTCTGAAGCCTTAGCCCAGCTTAAGGTCCACCAGGAGTTCACCCTCAACTCGAGTTCACTTGTCATACGTGGCTGCCCACACCCTTCCCTAGTCCACCTGCCTTTTGCACACTTATGGCTGTGTTGACATGGCTGCTGCTGCCTGAACACACTTACTCTCTCTTCATGGGGCTTTTCTTCCTCATCACATCTCCCTCAGCACCCCCAAACGCTCTCTTCTCTTCCCTGAGTTTCCATTGCAGGTCATGCATGTGTAATTGTTGCTGTTGGTATCTGGCTTTTATGACTGGATTTCCATATAGTTAGTACAAGTTCACAAATTTTCCAGTATTGGAAAAGACAGCCTTCGGTTTTACGTAAATGCGTCATTTTTCTTCATTAAAATAATGACATGGGGAGCCAGGAGTAAACAGAATTTGAACTTAAAAGCTCAGGAAATTATGCTGAGCCACAAAGGAAGGATCTACGCATAGCCAGTGTGGTGCATTAAAGGGGGTCCTGAGTTCCTTTTTACATCCCTTTCAAGAACGGAAGAAGTCACACGAAGAGGCGAGGCCTGAGACAGTTGGGAGAAGATAGAGGTCAGCCCTTCCTGTCCCATGTAGAAGCTAGAGGACCCCAGCTCCATTCACCATCTACACGCAACCAAATGACACGCACAAGAAAACACCAAGCTGAACCCGGCAGCCCACAGAACTGCAAGGGATAAGAAAACAGCCGTTGTTTTAAGCCACTAAATTTGGGAGTGCTTTGTCATACAAGCATAGACCATGAAACAGTCATTCTCTGTTACCAGTGCACTTTCTGAAGAATAAGAATTTGCACCTTAGCCTCATGTTGATTCTGGATTTTGACTAAACAGGGCTGCCCCATATGGGGTAGAGCAGACATTTCTGTAGACCCAACATGTCTAGACCTGATGACAGACTGACATTGTCCAGTGTAAGGATGGGTAAGCTTCATCCTTCTCTGAACTCAGGGCCTGGAAAACAATCAGAGCCCATTAACTGTGTAATAATTGAGCTGACTTGAACACAAACTCCTGCCCTTTGACTCTAGGTTCACCGTGTCTATTTTCTATGGAGATAAAAAAATATTTATTAGCTGGTGGGGCGGGGGAATAGCACTTATTTAATTAAGCACACTAACACTTTTTTCTAAAATCAAAATGTATAAAAAATAACTGAGTTTAAAATCTAAACTTGAGGTTTTAGTCACAGGTGAAATCTGACTTTATGACTCTGACCAAGTAACTAACTATGATCGTTAAATCATAGGAAGCAAAGGGACACACAAAACCACCATTTTAGGGAAGCCAGGATGGCTCAGCGGGTTAAGTGTTCGCTTTGCAGCCCTGGGGACTGAGGATCAAATCCAGGCCCCGACCTGTGTAGATCCATATGCTGAACTGATGTGTGCTTCCCATGCGGGAGACCCCCAGTTTGGTTCTCAACCCCAGTTCAGCCTCTGGCTCAAAGGGGCATGCCTCCCACACGGGAGGCCCCCAGCCCAGTTCCTAGCCTACACAGCCCTTGCGCACGTGTGGGTAATGAAACCATGTCGAAAATGATGATGTACAACAATGGAGATTGGTCTGTGCCCTCCCCCTTCTCTTTGTCTCTCTCTGTTTTTGTCAAAGACAATAAAATAAGTCTTAAAAAAATAAAAAGGGGGGGGAGCGGGATGGCTCAGTGGGTTCGCCGGGGACCAAGGATCTAATCCCGGCCCCGGCCCATGTGGAACCATATGCTGAACTGGGAGCTCCCCCAGTTCAGTTCTCTCTCTGTCTCTGTATCTCTCTCTCTCCCTCTCTCTCTGTCAAATACAATTAAAATAAATAAATATATAAATAAATAAATAAATAAATAAATAAATAAATACAAAAAACACCACTTCCTGGCATCCATAGGCCACTTCCTGGTGTCCGTAGGTCGGACGGTGACAAAGTACATATCCAACCCTGACTGGAGACATGCTAAGCATCACCTACCCTACTGAGAACCCTGGTATTTCAATCCCAGCCATTGCCTACATCAGAGTAGTGCAGTCAACATCACATAAGCATTGTCATTGGTCACTCACTCATTCATTCATTCATTCATCTACTAAGTCCTTATCGATCACTTTTCACATTCCAGGCCCTGGATGCACCATTAACCAGCTGTAGTTACACGTTCAGCCAATGACAAAACAGATATTGAGCATCCTCTGTATTGGTTTCCTATTGCTGCTATAACAAACACCAAAAACTTAATGCTTAAAACACAAATTTATTATCTTATAGTCCTGAAGGTCCAAAGTCTAAACTGGGTTTCACTGGGAGAAGGACAATGTGTCGCAGGCCACAGTCTCTGGAGGCTCTAGGAGAGAATCTGCATCCTTGCCTTTTCCGGCTTGTAGAGGCTGCCTGTGTCCCTGGTCTCATGGCCCATTTCCAGCAATTGCCTCTGTGACTTCAGCTTCCATTGCCACCCCTTCTCTGACTTTGACGCCCCTCCTTACCTCTTACAAGGGCCTTTGTGATTACATTGGGTCAAAATGGATATTCCAAGATAATCTCTCCACCTCAAAGTCCTTACTTTAGTCACATCTACAAAGTCCCCTTTGCCATATAAAGAAACCTAGTCAAGGGTTCTGGGGACTAGGAAGTAGGTATCTTTGGGGGGTTATTATTCTGCCTACCAACCACAGCCATCCAATGCGGAACATATACCGGGCATGAAGAAGACCCCAAATATTTATGGATAGGTCCGTGACCTGTGGGAAAGTTGGGCAGAAGGAGAAATGTCTTCATCTGTCATTAAATACTCATTCCTAGGAGCAGCGTTCTAGGAATTCTGATCACTTCAGCCTAGAACAGAGACCATGAACCTGCTTTTTAACTAGATTCTAAAGTGATTCTAAGACAAAGGCTACACCCAAGAAACACTTTTGTATTTTAACAAGCACCTTGAACTATTAATAGCTAACATAATTGAATCTAATTGATTGACTAGATTTAAATCTCTAAGGAGATTTTTCTTATAGGAGTTTATATGACTGCTTTTTAATATAAACAAAAGCCATCTCAATGATATATTCTAAATATAATATAAATTTATTTTTAAGGGCATAGACTTATTTACTTATGGCTGAAAAGAGTTTGTTTGAAGCATAAAGAGATCAACAAACACAAGGCATTATCAGCAAGTGTAAGTAAAGCACAGCATATCATCTTGAAATCAAGGTAATAGGATTGAAAGTAAACCCCTTTGGGGAAGCCCGGATGGCTCAGCGGGTTAAGAGCTCACTTTGCAGCCCTGGGGACCGAGGATCAAATCCCAGCCCTGGCCGGTGTGGACCCATATGCTGAACTGGGGTGTGTTTCCCATGCACAGTCCCTGTCCACCTGTGTGGAATGAAACCATGTGGAAAAACTGATGACCTACAACTATGGAGACTGCTCTGGGCCATCCCCCTTCTCTCTGTCTCTCTGTCTGCCTCTGTCTCTCTGTCTCTGTCAAAAACAATAAAAAATAAATCTTTTAAAAAAAGAAAGTAAACCCTTTGTGGCAGTTCTAAATTTAGGTGCAAGAAAAAAGTTTAATAAGCAAACGAGATGATATAAACAAGAAGTTTTCTGGGACCATTACTTTCTCCGATTTTACTAATAGAGGGGAAAATAAAGCTATGTCCTTTTCCTAGCTAATTGGAAAAATAACATATTATGTGGGAGAGATTACAGAATACAAAAGGATATTATCATTCCATGTGTATCATTTCATTCTCTCCACGCAAATTCCAATAATTATAGAAGAGAAAATTACTAGGTTAACTTAGAGCCACCTGAGGTAGGTTTGAAGGTGTTCTCAGGACCTCTAATGTTTTTGCTGGCAGCCACCACTCATTTAAAAAAAAAAAAAAAATCCAAGATGGCAGAGAAGGTAAACACTGGGCTTCTGTTCCATGAATACATTAAAATTACAACTAAATTCTTGAACTGCCAACCTGGAGAACAACGTATAGTCTAGCTGAACGGAAGTTTTATAACTAAGAACACAGAGAAGAGGCCACGTTGAGACAGGGAGGAGGGATGGAGACACAAAAGACACCAAACCTCCAGTGGTGGTAGAGAATCAGGAGGGACAGCTCAGCCATGGAGGAGCAAGGGACCCCAGCCCCACACCAGGCTCCCCCGCCACGAGCTCTGCTGCTGCTTGGAAGAGGGGCCCCCATACCACCTGCCTGTGAAAAACAGTGGGGACTCTGACTGTCCAGTTGGGACTGAAGGTTGTGGGAAACGCAGGCATCCTCTTGGAGAGTCTGCACAGTCTCAGTCACGTGTGGGTGCTCGCCCTGGGCTCCGGGAGAGGAACGGTGGAGACTCGGGGTGATGAAGGCGTACAGGGAACAGACTGAGGTGTGTGGCTTTAAGGTGAGGGCCAGAGGACGGCTGCGATTTTTCCTGGGTGAACCCTCCTTGCAACCAGATGATGGGCGCCATCTTGCCTGTGTTGTGCCCGCCCCCACTCAGCCAAACCTGAACCTGATTGGTCTGGTTCCCTACACCCCCCCACTCAAATCCACCAATGCCAGAGGCATTTTCACCTGCGAGCAGCCAGCCCCACCCACTTTATAATCTTTCTTGGTAAACAATTTAAGTCTGCAGGCCAAAATCAGGTGGCAACCAGAATTAGTGTGCCCTGAGACTTTTTATGGTAGCTCCAGGCACAGTATCTACAGAATCTACAGAAGCACCCAGCACAGGTGACCACGGAGATGGTGCCAGGGCCCCACAGGGCACCTACCACATAAGGCTACCCAGCCATACTGGGTGACATAGCAGATCTACCTAATACATAGAAACAAACACAGAGGAAACTCTTGAAACCTCTCCTGGAAAAAAAAACAACAACAAACTGGATTATTAAAATCCAACCAGGGAATTTCTAAGCAACACACAGCTTCAGTTGAGAGACCCACTCATTGCAAGAAAATACCTAAAGGACAGAGAAAGGGAGGCGAGTGAGGAAGAAGGGAGGGGAGCAGTGAGAAGACACACGGCAAAGCACAACCCAGATCCCGGCAGGGGAGAGACTGGGAGGGCTGAGGTGCAGAACAACCTCAGGCAGGTTGAAGGCCAAGAACGGACAAGAGCTGAAGCGTGGGTGGCCAGAACATGGGGTGGATGGCAGGATCAGTGGGCAGATGGCAGGGGCACGAGAAGAGCAGCCATAGCATGGCACAGGTGGCAACAACACAGTGCAGGTGCCTAAAGTGTGGCACGTGGCTGGAGAGCAGAGCAGGGCTAGTGGCCAGGGTGGAAGGCCCGAGGCTGCAGTGCAGAGCAGACTGCCAGAATGCTGGGCTGGTGACCAGAGCGCCAGCCGCTAGAGTGCCACACCAGTATCTGAAGTGCATGTGGTCCTGGAAGAAATAGGGCCCCAGTCGAAGCACTGTGAGGCTTTGAACACAGAGCCTGGCTGCTTCAGCTTTCTCTCTCCCAAGTCTCTCCCCCCGCCCACCTGCTTCACCCAGTGATCGCATACAGTCAGCTATAGCCAGGAAGCTTCCCTGACCCTGTGGCACATATAGACCTGTGCCTTTTCCAACAAACCCGGCCCCCACACACACTTCCTGCAGAAATTGGCAGAGGGATCCAGGAAAACTGTAAAGCACAGGTATGGCAGCTTCTGACTGCAGTGGGATCTCAAAGGCATAGAATACCATCACCCATCATACCCTCCCAAACAGGAGGTGCACAGAGACCAAGGCAACTGAGTCAAAGAAGAGAAGCCACCTTCTAGGAAGTCTCCCATTGTGAGAAAACCAAATAATCAGGAGAAAATGTTGTAAGACACTGCAGTCACACCAGCTTGGAAGCAAAAGAAAAATCTCTTCACATCTACCAGGGGAAGAGTCCTTATGCCCTGGAAGAAAAACTCTCCAACAGCATTGAGTACCCTAGTGAACGAAGGTCCTCAGAAAGAAAAAAAAAAAAATCTCCAGAAAAGAAACTTGAAGATATGGAAAGATATGATCTAAATGACACAGCATTCAAGACTGCAATTCTGAAAACACTCAGAGACCAAAGAAAATTGGAGGAGTACATAGAGAGAGCTAAGTGATCTCAGAAAGGAAATCTATGATCAAAACAAATTGAAAGTATAAAAAAAGAACCAAGTAGAAACTCTGGAGATAAACAACACAATAAAAGAAATGAGAAATGAAATAGCATTGGAAGCAGAGCCAACCAAATGGAGGAAAAAATTAGTGAAACTGAAGAAAAAAATATGGAAATGTCACAGAAGGAAGATGAGAGAGACCCAAGAGTTAACAAAAATGAAAGAAATATAGACAGGCATCCAAAATAAGGAAATGAAGAAATATGTCTCAAATAAAAGAACAACTGAAAACTCCAGAAAAAGAGCTAACCAAGCTGGAGGCAAGCAACCTATCAGATACAGAGCTCAAAATGGCAGTTATAAGGCTGCTCAAGGAACTTAATAAAAACTTCAACAGAGAAATAGCAAGCCTAAAGAAAAACATAGAAACCATAAAAAGAATGAGTCAGGAATAAAGAATATAGTAACTGAAATTCGGAATGCACTAGAAGGCATCACCAGCAGACTAGATGGAGCCGAGGATTGAATCAGTGAATTTGAAAACAAGGTAGCAGGAAACATCCGGTCAGAACAGCAAAAAAAGGGAAGCTGGGATGGCTCAGTGGGTTAAGAGCTCACCTCTTAGGCAGGGGCTCTGAGGATCCAGTCCCGGCCCGGCCCGTGCAGACCCACATGCTGAACTGGGCTGTGCTTCCCAAGCAGGAGACCCCAGTTTGGTTCTCAGCCTCCAGTTTGGCCCCTGGATTGAGGGAGCATGCCTCCCATATGGGAGGCCCCTGGCCGGGTTCTTGCCCTGCGTGGC
The DNA here is from genome assembly GCA_004027555.1 of Craseonycteris thonglongyai. NCBI lineage: Eukaryota > Metazoa > Chordata > Mammalia > Chiroptera > Craseonycteridae > Craseonycteris > Craseonycteris thonglongyai. The sequence goes on from PVKE010012084.1 coordinate 23,565, forward strand.
CCCCGCCCACCATGTTGGGAAAGGAAAAAAAAAACCAAAAAACTGATGACATACAACTATGGAGACTGCTCTGGGCCCTCCCACTTCTCTCTGTCTCTCTCTGTTTCTGTCAAAAACAATAAAATAAATCTTAAAAAAAAAAGTTTCCCTAATCTGGCGAAGGAAACAGATATACAAGCCTAGAAATCATAGAGTCCCAAACAAGGTAAACCCAAATAAGCCCACACCAAGACACACTATAATTAAAATGTCTAAGGTTAAAGACAAACAGAGAATCCTAAAAGCAGCGAGAGAAAAGTAACTAGTAACTTATAAAGGAGTTTCCATAAGACTGGCAGCTGATTTCTCAACAGAAACTTTTCAGGTCAGAAGGGAATGGCAGAAAATATTCAACATGATAAAAAGCAAGGACCTATAACCCAGCAAATTTAAAGTTGTCATTTAAAATTGAAGGACAAATAAAGAGCTCCCCAGACAAGAAAAAGTGAAAGGAGTTCATCACCACCAAACCAGTATTGCAAGGAATGTTAGAGGAACCACTTAAAGGTTGTAGGGAAAAAAAGCAAACTTATGAGTAATAAAATGGCAATAGCTACATATCTATTAACAGTTATTTTGATTTAAGTGGATTGAAAGCTCCAATCAAAGGATATGGCGGGTATTGCACTGAGTGGAGTGTCAAACAGAGGAAGACAGATGCAAGTTGACTTTGCTTATAGATTAAACCCGAAGAAGAAAATAAACAAGTAGAATAGGAACAGATTCATAGATGCAGAGAACATTTGGTTAGTTGCCTGATGGGAGGAGGGTTGGGAGAGGGGGTGAAATAAGGGGAAGGGATTGGGAAGTTCAGTTTGGTGGTTACAAAGTAAGAGTTATGGGGGGTGGGGTATAACATGGGAATACAGTCAATAATGTGGCTGTAACTATGGGTGGCGTCAGATGGGTCCTAAATTTGTTGGGGTTATGGAAGGAGGGTGGGGATGGTAGGTGAAAAAGGGGGAGAAATCAAGAAGTACAAAGTCAAAGTCACAAAATAGTCACAGGGACGTAAAGTGCATCATGGGCATACAAGTACAGTCAATAACATTATAATAAAGTGAACTGATTCTGGGTGATGAGCATATAATGGGATGTATAGACAATGTCATGTAGAATTGTACACCTGGAAACAATGTAATTGATACCAGTTAATGTCACCCGAATAAATTTAACAAAAAAATAAAATAAAATAAAAAACAAATAACATTATAATAACTGTATATGGTGTCAGATGGGAACCAGATGTATCAGAATAAGAATTTTGCAGGTTACATAAATGTCTCACTGATGTTCACCTGAAACTGATACATTATTGTATGTCAAGTGTAATTGAAAAATAAAAATAAATGAGAAAAAAAGAGAGAGCAAAGTTTATTTTTAAGGGTAGTTTCTAGTAGAATCCATATGTATATGCTCGTATGTTCAAGAATGCTTATTGTAGCACTGGTTATAACATCAAAGACTTGGAGATAACCTAACTGCCTATTAATAACAAATAAGTTTTTTTTTTAATTATGGTAAATCTGTAAAATGGAAAACTTTGCAAGAATTTCTAAGAAGTTTGTGTAGACCACAGAAATGGTATATGGTACCCACAAGTGAAAAAAGCAAGTTGCACTAAAGTATATAGGACGTAGTCTCATTCTGCAAATATTAATGATACATGAGTATAGGCATAAAAATAATCTTATTAGTATAACTACCTAATGGAAAAGTGGTTATATTTTGGTGATGAGATCCCCAGTGGACTTTTGCTCTGTATTTTGCCCAGTTCTGTACTGTTTAAATTTCTCTATTACCATGATCTACTTTTGCAATATAAAATTAAAGTAAGTTTCGATAGTATAGTAGGTAGATAGTTGTGTGTGTTCTTTGTAAAGCTGGAATGCCTTGTGGTCCAATCCCAGTTATCCAAGAAAAACTAGTAACTATATGAATCATCATGGCCACCTGATAGCAAAGTTCAAAGTGGAAAATGAGTTATAGAAGCCAGAGAAAAAGACCCTAAGCAACCTCGTTCTGCCATCCATACCAGAACATGACACCACTCCTCATCTCCCCACTCCTTCAAAACTACCCCCAAATTCCCGAAGAACCCAGCCTTGTTTATTCTCTCAGGATTCTACCTTGTCTGATCTTTCCTTGTCCCCCAGTATAGATCAACTTTGACTTGCTGGACTTCTTTCAGCTTTGTGCTCTCAGAACTGGCTGGCAAACTCAAAAGCTATGGGGTACAAGGCAGGACCAGCACAGCCCATTCATCCACACCTAGCATTTATCTGTGTGACACGTGGCACATCTGACAGAAGAAACAATGCACACACATCTACCTACCACGACGGGCCCACCTTGGTAGTTTTCCCTAGAAAGAAGTGAGATGCAAGAGGCTAAGGGCAACAAAAAAATAACAGGGAGCAGCTCCATCATTTATTAATATTTTATTTTAAACTGCACACACAAACACACGTTCACACATATTCAACAAAATGCCTCGTGCTCTTTTAAGACAAAGAACGGTAGCTATCAGCTGTGTTAATCATTTAAGCAGCAATTTTCCCCACGGCAAACACAGAGCCTGGGAAACGGCAATAAAGATGCATCAGGGCCGCTTATTAAACTTCAGCCTTTCCAGTACCTGGCGCACTTTGCTCGCTTGTCCTGTGCCAAAGGGTCAACACAGAAATGTTGGAAGATTATCTAGTGTGCCATTAACCTTTATTTTGTAAAATGAATCTTCAAGCAAATTGACATTCTGTGTGCTATCTACACGGCCAGCTTTCTTCTCTGGACTCGACCTTGTCCAATATGTCGCCGAAGTGCTCCAGCCCCAACTGGGAACCGCGGCTGACCATCCTGCAAAGGCAAACGCTTCCCAGTTATCAGTAAAATGTGAAAGAGGAGTTTGTCTGGGACCAGGCACCTTCAATGAAGTCATACAGCTTTTAGTAACTGGCTTGTGCTAGCAAATAGTTCCTGGGAGCAAGGTGGGAAAAAGAAAGAGAACAAAATGACTGGACCGAGGGGAGGGCATGAGCCCTCCCCACCCTCAATCTAAGGCGCAGAATGGGGACAGGACCCTGCTTGGTCCCTTTCTGGGACTCCAGCCAACTGCCCCTCCTAAAATAGAATCATGGGAGGCAGCATCTATAGGCACACCTCTGCATATGAAGACATCCTCATCCCATGCTACAGAAAGCTGACTGTCTGGGATTTGCTCCGTATCTTCACCTGTTAAGCTTAGTGTCCAGAGAGCAGGCCCCTTGTTCATGGAATCCCAAACATGTCAAGAAACATTGCCGTGATTGCAGTCTGAGCCAAAAAATGTCCAGTGAAAAGGAAGTCATACCTTGAATAGGGGATTCATATTGGTAGTGTGGTTGTGAAGATGCATACATACTCATAAGCTATTTTAAAAACATAAGAAAATCTCTTATTTTATTACAAAAAAATAGAAAGCCATCAGGAAAGTTATTTCTGTGTAGTATGACATTAAAGAAGAAAAAAATTTTTTCACATTGCATTTTTATTTATCAGCTATGCACCACTTTATTCCACATACATATATACAAGATTATCTTTCAAGTTCAGAAATAAAAATGAAGCGATAATGAGGAAAGAAAAGACAGAGTGAAATCAGGAGTAAGTCTCTCATACCAGAGGGATATGGGGAGGTCTTAATAAGAAATCTCAAATTGGAGCTCAATCTCTCCAAAGGCGGTAGTTGCACAAACAAGTATGAGTAAGAAAGAACCATCCTCAACGTCTTTGTTAGCAGGTATGCCTGGAGGGGTGTTATTGAAAAAAAAATTCTATTTTTTGGAAAAGAAATACATCATGATTCCATTGCTATACTAAAAGAGAAAGAAAGCAATAAGGTATATTTGTGAATGTGTAATACGCCTTCACCAGCTTAGGCACTGCTGTATGTCAGATTTCCATCAGCAACAGCTGTGTGCTTTGGGCAAGTTACTTAACCTCTCTGTGCCATTTCCCTATCTGTGCAATGGGCATCATACTCAGAATAGTGCCTCTATCAAAACATGCAAGTTCTTAGATGAATGCCTGGCTTTTAAGGGCAACATGAATGTGAATTGTTGCTGTATGACTCACGGGCTTACGTAGTACCCTTCCCACTGCTTATTTCTATTTTTATAGATACACTCCGTATCTAGGTCTGCTCAGGGCTTGCTAGCTGCCATGTACGTCTTAATCCTCCCCAACCTTCATTCTGTCTGCCCCTCTTCATGGAATATCTGCCTCCAGTTGTCAGAACCTTACTAATTCTTCAAAACATGCCCCCAAATGTCTTCTCTTTCTTGCAGCTATTCAACACTGTCTAGCTTTTCCCCAGCCAACCCCCTGATGGCCTTTTGACATGTGTTTTGTTATTCTCCCCTGTGTTCATGGCTATGTGTGTGCGACTGACTGGCTTGTAAATCACACCAGGGCATAATTATCTGTATAACCTTGACAGCCCCAGCCCTTGGAAGACCATAATCAACACTAGTTTAATGAGATTAACTCTAAGGATAAAACAAGGGAAACTGTTCCGTGTTTATTTTTGCATTTTATTAAGAGATTTTTTTTTAGGAAAACTCTTCGGGCACAGAATGGGCAGAACGTTGATGCTAAAGACCAGAAGATTTAACGTGTCTATAGAAAAGAATTTAAAGAATAAAACACAGTAGAAATCATTATCTCATTTTGCTGAGCTCAGTGATCGGGTTGTCCATCTTTGTCCTTGGGTGAAGCATCCATGTGACTATCTGAAAAATGGTTGGAGTTATTTAAATTCAGAGCATGAAAATTCATGAGGAAAGCGCCATGAAGCCCAGGCCACGGGGAGTCGAAGGGGAGCGGGTGGATGGATGGACTTCAGCAAGGGAGCGAGCAGCGCCAGGAGCACCTGTCCCCAGCCTAGCCAGCACCTGGCAGCCACACTTCCGCTGACAGTGGCCATCCCACTGCCGCAGCCACCAGAGCCACAGACCCTGGTGTCAGTAAAGGACTCAGAGACGTGAGGAGGGGACCCAGCAGGGAGGACGGCCTGATGCTGTGACACACCCTCTCCAGGAACTGTGTCTTGTTCTTAACCCACTTCCCATACGTCTCATGGGGCCTCTTGTGACTTTCCTTATTGACACCTTGTCCCGGTAATACTGCTAATTTTAACCTTTAGTCACCCCTTAAATCTAAACTTGGATGAGAACACCTTTCAGGGAGGTTCCATGAGAACTTGAATGTGTTTTGCCCCAGAGCCTAGAATAAGGCCTGGCCCATTGTAGGTATTGAATTAAGTAGCTGTTGAATTAAATAAAGGAATAATGACTATGAAAGCTTTCATGTAGAGCCAGGTAAAAATTCCTGTATTTCTGTATATATTTCTTAGTCTTGACAGGGTTAAAAAAAAGTTTATGTACTCTCTGCAGAGATTCATTACACACCCCTAAATTATTAAAAGGAAACAAACAAACAAACAAAACTCTCAAAAGATAAGTGAAAAACCAAATTCAAAAGGAAAAAGTAAACAACTCTAAATCTGTGATATATCATATATCTCACCTAAAACACACACATACACACACATGTGTTTTTTTCTGGGTTCCTAAGTTTGTTTAGAATTATTTGAATATTAAAAATTACCATAAAGTAACTATTCTATGTCACCTACTAAAAATACAGTAATTCTGTGCAGCAACTCCTAAGTCAGCTGCCTGGAGGGACATATATGCTTGTCATTTGCCTGTTAGATAATTGAGAAAAAAAACTAAAAAAGGTTTCATCCGGTGGCTGGCTCAGCATTTCACCCACCTTGGCCCAGAGGGGTGTTTATTGGAAATGATCAGTCTCCAGGTGACTGACTGGCTGTCCCACCTGCATGTCCTGCCCCAGGTCACCTGTGGGTGTGATCAGTAGTCTGTAGATGTAGACACACATTTGACTGACTTGAGAAGTTAGGCCTGTCTGGCTGGTCCACATACCGTGGAGTACTCCACCATCTCTACCTATTTATTTATTTTTTAAGATTTATTTTTATTGTTTTTGACATACAGAGAGAGAGACAGACAGACAGAGATACAGAAACAGAGACAGAGAGCAAGGGAAAGCCCAGAGCAGTCTCCATAGTTGCACATCATTGGTTTTTCCACATAGTTTCATTCCACAGGTGGGAGTGGGGCTGCACAGGGCAGGAACTGGGCCGGGGTCTTGCCCCGGTGAGAACTGAACTGGGGGCACTCCCCAGCTCAGCATATGGGTCCGCACAGGCCGGGGCCACGATTCGATCCTCGGTCCCTGGGGCTGCAAAGTGAGCGCTTAACCCACTGAGCCATCCCGGCTTCCCCTCCACCGTCTCTCTTGGGGCTTCAACTGTAACTTCGGGATCAGAGACGGCATTGCTTTGCTGGGTGGTCACTTCTCCCAGAATGTTGCTGGCCTGTCTTTTATACACTTAGCTTTTGAAAGCTGGAGACGGACACCTTAGAACGCCCTCCCTTGATCTGCTTCTCACCCACCAGGGTGCTTCTTGCGCTCATTTTCGGTCACCCAGCCTCCTGCAGGGGACACTCATGACCATCCATGATGGTCCATGTCTACATCATCATGAGGCCCTTGGGACCCGTTTTTCCCTTCACTTTGACCATCCTCGTTCTCCTTCTGGACTAAAGATACAATATCCAACTGTTCCGTTCATAACAGAGAACTCAAGGTTTTCCAAGAAGGCTGTTGTATTAAAAAGCAGCAATGTCCTTGTGGCCAAGGTACTCAGGAAGGAAGTAAAAGCAGGTCTTATGAGATGCTTCCACAGAATGGACTGAAGAAGAAAGGGATTTGGTGTACAAGGGGCTGCTCCACAGAAGGTGACATCGGCCTTCTGTGCCTCCTGAGCCTTCTGCCCATGTGACTCAGATCTTCTCTACAGACACCATGGGGTGTTGCTGCCAGAAGCAATGCTGTTGCTAGGCGTCCGTCCACTTGCCCCCATTGCTATGGTTTCTCTCCCATCTGGCTGCTCCCAAAGGTCCCCCATCTCTTGCACTTGCTGGGAATTTTCTCTTCCATGGAGTAACTCACCCGCTGAAGCCTCAGTAACTTTTCTCTTCTTGAGTATGACAGCCAGGGAGGCCAGAATAGCTCAGCAGGTTGAGCGCTTGCCTTGCAACCAGGAGGTTCAAGGATCGAATCCCAGCCCCAGCCCCTGTGAATTCATGTGCTGAACTTCTGCACAACAGGTAACAGCCAGGATTAAGGTGACCAGACGTCCCGCTTTTGGCGGGACAGTCCCAATTTTTAACAATTTGTCCCGCGGTGTTTTAAAAAAGTCCCGATTTTTGGAAAGAATGCACGACAAGCTAGGGAATGGCGGGAGATAGACCAAATTTTTAATCAAGAACCCCGTCCCCCCACTCCCCGGTCAATGGTGTCCCGCTTTATCAATGTTAAAATCTGGTCACCTTAGCCAGGATGGCTCTGCTGTGAAGGTTCTCGCCTCCCATGCAGGGGGCCCCAGCTCAGTTCACGCCCCATGTGACCCCACACTCACCTGTGTGGAATGAAACTGTGTCACAACTAATGATGTGCAACTGTGGAGACTGCTCTGGACCCTTCCCACTTCTCTCTCTCTACCTTCTCTCAAACAATAAAATAAACTCTTTTTTAAAAAAGAAGATGAATTTACCAACATTGTGCTGTATATATGGTTTCACCCTCAGGGGACCCTGAGAGATGTAGTGTGATGACTTTATTTTTATGTTCTTATGCATTTATTTATGATAGAAAATAATCAAAGTGGATAGTGTTTTAGTAACTCACAACTCTCACTAATAGATTTAGTCACTTATAACCACACTAGTATTTTATAAACAAAATGCCAAAGAGATAGTTAACTAATAGTGATGATAGAATTTAAAATAATAATTACAACTATATATTAAACTATAATTGGATTTTAGACTATTAACAGAACCATACTGAAATAGTCAACACCTAAGTAGATATACATTCCTTTAGGTGTTGAATATTGAGTCCAATGATACAATGTTCCCAGAATCCTTTTTATGAGTGACATAAAAGGATAGCTGAAGCCACCAAATCTTTGCCATGTGTAAAAGCCTATTAATGACAGATTATCCACTAAGTTCTCTACATTTTTCTGAAACAAACATCAGGGTCTTAATCACTTTGTGGGTTTAGTTTCATCTTGGGGTGAAGCACATTCCAACAAATAAAAAAGAAGAGATGTTGATAAGTTTTTGATGCCAACTTGATGTGATTTATTGGGGGGGAAAAATTGTCTTAGGTTTACAGAAACAGAAAATAGTAGCAGAGATGCAGAATGTAGAAGATACAGCAAGAGAAGAAAAGGAATAGAAACACACATTTCAGCAGTAAAATTCCAAGAATGCATCATATTAAAATCATCACTTCTGCTGTTGGGCTTATACTTTGATAGGTAACAACACAGAAGGGTTATATTAGTGGTTTTCATTTGGAGTCAGGATCTCAGGGACCAGGGGACATGAATAAAACTCCTCAGCTTGAGGACCAGTCTCTTGTCACCCTGTGACTTTCAACTCAGGGAGGACTGAGAAGACCAGCAAGAATCTTACCAGCGGCACAGTCACCGGCAGCACCTACTCAGAGGCCAGGCCACAGCCTGGCAGCAGCCTGGCTTCTAGCAGCAGCACTTCCGCTGACAGCAGCACGTCTGCTGACAGCAGCCCTTCCCGCCGCCGCAGCCACACGAGCTGCAGCCACACGAGCGGCGGCAGCAGCAGACCACGGGGACGCTGCAGCAGCCCCCACAGCAGCCACAGCAGCAGGGACAGCAGCTGGAGCAGCAGCCGACCCGGTAGCATCTGCAGCCACCGCCGCAGCCACCGCCGCAGCCACCGCAGCCACCACCGCAGCCACCACTGCAGCCCCGACGGCAGCCACCACCACAGCCACCACCGCAGCCACCACAGCCACAGCACCCCATGGTGTCAGGAGAGAGGACTCAGGTGAAGTGAGGAGGGATGTTCAGGAGGTGAGGGAGGTTTGGTGCTCCTCCTGCCAGGGGAGCCCTTATATACCCTCTTCGGGGCCCAACACAGGCATGTGGCCACTTCCTTATTGTCCTTTCACTAGCTTCCCTGGGACAGTTTCACAAGACTCCGAGTGTATTTCCTCCTTGCATCCCGCTGACCTCATAGACTCGCTCGTGTTAGCATCTACTTCTTCCTCGAGCTGCTTCCAGTGAAACGGCAGCTCCTAACACCGTTAGCGGAGGGCAGCCACGTCCGGGGCCGTGCTGCCTGCGCCGTTCAGCCAGCAGACGGACACAGGTGTCGGGCCACAGAGTAAACGTTTATGGTCAGAGCTCTGGTGACCTGAGAAGGCAGCGGGTTTCTACCCTCAAAAACTGCCTTCACATCTCAGTCTGGTTAGGGGATTTTAGTTTTAGAGGAAAATCTTAGCCTTCTTCCAGAGGACGCAGGGGACATACTATGAGACAATCAACAAGCACGGTGACTAGGGAGTTGGGGTCGTGGGCTCTCCTGATTGGTTGGGGCTCAGGCAGGTAGCGGTTGATCATGGCTTCAGACCCTGATGTCAGTCATGGTCTTGTTCTGTCTGGTTCCCAGGGATGTGGGCCGTGGGGCCGTTCCACTTTCACGAGTCCAGAGCTAAAACATAATGGAGGCCAAGATGTTTGTTATCTTAAGTTCACCAAAACTGTTTCTATGGCTAGCACACCTGAAGCTTTGCTCCTAGAACTTACTGTGATGTTGACCAGAACCTGACGTCCTAGTCCGGGGGTGGCGAACCTATGGCACACTTGCCCAAAGTGGCAATCAGAGCAATTATTTCGGCACGCGGAGCTGTGAATGCTATTTTAAAAATTATTGTTTATGCTGTTATAGACATAAAAATAATCGATACCTCTATCTCACTTGATGGGTTGGCACGTGAGTTGAGCGAGTATACTCTTATTTCATAAACTTTGGCACTCAATCGCTAAAAGGTTCGCCACCCCTGTCTAGGGGCTTAATTGTTAAATGGAGTGAACATACAGGATGTGTAGAAGGTAGAAAGATCCAAGGCAAAAAAAGAAAATAATGTACAGCTCTATGGGGCTTAAACAAAGCCAGCCTGAGAAATAGGAAAATTAACCTCAGGTTTTAACCCAGGGCATTGTTCTCTCAGAACCCAACTGAACCTGCCAAGACTTCCTGGCAGTACTTTTTTGCTATATTAACCCTAGGCTGGAGATTTTATGTAGCCTCTAATATGGGGGCTCCTGTGTTCAGCCCTGTTTCAAAACGTTGAATCTTGTCTTAATCCAGCAGTCTTCAAGTGCACGTGGGACCTGCCTGTGAATCGCACATGATGACCACACCAGTGTTCTCCCAGCCGCAGGACCTCTCAGCCCCTAGTGAGGGTCCTTCCCCAGGGTGTCAGAAGAACTCTTCTCTGCATGCAGATAGTCTTTGCTGACTGCCAGGAAAGGTGGAAATTACACAGTAGGAAGCAAAGCACCCAAATTCGTCTCTTCTCACATGTTCTGAGTCTCTAAGACTAAAATGTCAAGTCCTGTTGATTATCAGATTCACTTTTGTCCTTGACTTGTGGGTCAGACTGTGGAAGGGTGGGTGGAAAGGGTTCACTCTGGGGTGGGAGGCCTTGTGATGACGTATTTCAAAACAGCTTAATCTGCCCTCTTCTCCTTCACTCCTGAGGCGGTGGACGAGGAGCCACAGTTCCTCTACAATGCAGTTTCCTTGGTTTAGGGTTAATTATGTATAATTTGTTAAAAAGGTCATAATTTTTAGAGAAGTTGTAGATGTACAGAGAAATTGTGCGGAAAGTACAGAGATTTCCCATAAAACCCCTGCCTTCCCACCCTCCGCCTCCACATTCACAGCTGGTACCAGACCAGGGCAGTTAGTACAATCCATGAACCTACGTTGACATGTCATAATCACCCAAAGCTCATAGTTTCCATTAGGATTCACATGTGGTATTATACAGGGTCTGGCAGAAGCAGCGCCCCTTTTTCTGAGCTGGTAAACTTTTAAAAAGAGGCATGCCTTCTGCCAGGCGCTGTAAATTCCATGTGTTTTGATAAACATATGACAAGTAGCCACCATTTTAGCATCATCCAGAGCACTGCTCTAAAAACTCTGTGTTTGGCCTAGTCATCTCTCCTTCCCCGCTAATCCCTGCCTTTAGTTTTACCTTTTCCACAGTGTCATATAATTGGAATAATTTGTATCTATTTAAGCATATAATGTATGTACTGCCTAGATTTGTGTCGCCAGGCCAGAAACAATCACACATTTATCTTGACTATCACTTAATGAGATCACAGTAAACATAAGAAACTTACTTTGCACACCCCTATAGCTTCCATCCATAGCTTTCATAGAAGAAAGGGACTACCCATGTGTATTTACAACTCCAAGTAGTTTATCGTGGTTTTTTTTTCTAAAAAGTAATTTTTCTAAAAAGTAGTTTTTTTTTCTAAAGATTTATTTTATTGTTTTTTACAGAGACAGACAGAGACAGAGAGACAGAGAGAAGGGGGAGGGCCCAGAGAAGTCTCCATAGTCTTAAGTCATCAACTTTCAACATGGTTGTTTTACACAGGTGGGCGGGGGCCCATGTGGGACAAGAACTGGGCTGGGGACCTCCCACACGGGAGGCATGCCCCCTCGAGCCAGGGGCCGAACCGAGGTTGGGGGTGGGGGGTGGCTAGAACCAAACTGAGGGCCTCCCCGCATGGGAAGCACACCCCAGTTCAGCATATGGGTCAGCATGGGCCAGGGCCAGGATTCGATCCATGGTCCTTAGGGCTGCTAAGCAAGTTTAACCTGCTGAACCTATTGTGTTTATTCTCAGCACTGTCCTACCAGCAGTTCTGCTTCAAAGGGGTCAAGGGATTTGCTCAGGGTCCCATCTGGAGTCTTAGCAGGATTCTGCCTCATTCTGGCTGAACACAACCAAGGGACGAATGTGACCCTTTGATTTTAAGATCTGCACCCAGACCCCAGCCTCCAAAATGGTGAGAAATACCTTCCTGTTGTCTAGAAGCCACCCAGTCTGGTATTTTGTTATGGCGGCCCAACATGAGACACACGATTGGGTAAAATACCTTACGCCAAAGAGGAATCATAGTAGAGGCATCTGAAGAGAAACGAAGCGGAAGGCTATGGCTGAACATGGGAAAGATGGGTCTTCTTACCCAGTCTGGAGACACAGGCGTGGAGCGGGAGGAGGCCCCAGATAGACACTGGGCCAAAGTGGCGAGAGGCGAACTTTGTCCGTAGCGCTCTCCTCCTGCTCCATGTGTTTATGTTCTTTTCCTACTTCTCAGAGCATGGCCTTTCCATTTCCCACAACCTAGGTCTCGTGGAAGCCCTTTTGAGCTCCCAGGGATGACCAGTACGGTAAGAAAGTCATCTCCCCAGCCCTCCCCCAAGTCTGCTGTCTTCTCAGCAGTGACTCGGGGCAGACTGGGGGTCAGAAGGCGAGCCCACTGCTCCAGCGATGGCACTCACCCTTCTCCTCACAAGCATCACTTGCCTTTCCTTCTACTCCTTGTTCCCTTCCTGCACAGGTGCACAACAGAATGAATGTTGGGCTGAGTTAATCAGCAAAAGAGCATGGACTTCACATGTTTTGTATGTGTGTATGTGTGCACACACAAACATTTTGTTCCTTCTACTAATTCTTTTCCCAAAAGAATAGCAAGATTTGGCTTTGTTGGTATCGTGAGTATTTTCTGTGGCATTCTTACTGTTCGCTGCCTGCTTTCCTGTGGTATTTGGCAACAAGAGACTAGAAGAGCTCACATCAGTTCACTCTAACACTTTCTGAGCACTTGTTCCTTGTAAGAGCCCATGAGCCCTTCTGGTCCATCTTCATCAGCCACCCCAGGTACCTGCCTCTTCAGAATCATATGTCCCAGGGATTTACGCCAAAGTTTTAAAGAAAAGAATTTCATACCGAGTCCGACTTCTGGGAGCTATTTCTAAACTTGCAATCCTTTCCAGAGAACTGTGACGTGGGAAATCCCCCCTTACAATTCTATAGCCCACTGGACCTCAGTAGGGGGCTACGCCCCCACCCCACAAACGGGTACATTTGGTAATGTCCGAAGACAGTTTGGGTTGTCGTGACTAGTGGTCTGAGGCCAAAAATATTGTTTGATATCCTACAGTGCACAGGACATCCCCACACAACAAGGAACTGTCTGGCTCCAAATGTCACTAGTGCCAAGCATGAGAAATCCTGCTACAGTGCTTTGGATTTCCAAAGCATGTCCACATCTATTATTTCAAAGCAATATGGTTGCCTAAGACGGGCCTAAAATGAAATGCTTCCTCAGTTAGGAAATACAAGTGCATGGAGCCCCTGGCATGTATGTTCTGTGCCAGAAAGTCCCATAACAGATCACTGGTGCCTTTACTTGGTCTGTGATTTAGAGCAGAAACTAAAGGCTGGGTGTGGGGTCACTTGTATCAGACCATGTGGGTCATGTCTGCGATTTCAATCATTTTGAATATTCACTAAGAAAATATATAAACACGGTTAAAATAATTCTGTGGTCCCCTCTCTCATTCCACCTGTCATCGTGCCAGCTGCTTGTGCTGGGAGCTGACCCCATGTGGCTTCTTCGTCCCTTTGTATGGCTAATTATTGGTTGCCAGTGTTAGTTTTTGTAATGCTAGATGGGGCTTTAGGGGAAGCCGGGGTGGCTCAGTGGGTTAAGTGCTCACTTTGCAGTGCCAGGGACGGAGGATCGAATCCCGGCCCTGGCGACGGAGGATCAAATCCTGGCCCCGGCCCATGTGGAACCATATGCTGAACTGGGAGCTCCCCCAGTTCAGTTCTCTTTCTGTCTCTGTCTCTGTATCTCTCTCTCTCTCTCTCTCTCTCTCTCTCTCTCTGTCAAAATAAAAAAATAAAATATATATGTATTTAGATGGGGCTTTAACTCTCTTATGCCATGCCCAAAGTATTTATATCACTATTTTAGTAAAATCCATCACCAATGGTAACCTAATAATTGCAATATACATATTACTCATTATAGAGTCAAAATAGTCTACTGTGATTATGTTTTTCATGTGCAATTTTTTTCTAGAGTATGTCTTTTTCATTTTCTTTTTTTAAATTTCTCTTTGTCTATCTGCCATTGTAGGCCATAATATTTTGCAGGTATATATTTCCTCTCAGATATCATTGATAAAAGCTCTTCAAGCATATGAATTTGTTCATTTTTCATTTGAATTGGGAAGTACCTTATTTTAAATGTAATAGGAACTATATCCCAGAAAACATGAGCCATTGCAAAGATTTCCTTACGTATTCTAAGGAAATTGTACCAAAATAATGCATCACAGGGGCCTGCTTTACAACAATGTGGTAGGGAGTGAAATCTCCCATTCTCCAGTAAACAAGCTTTGGTGAGGGTATCAGGGCTGCTTCCGCCCTTGGCCCTGACGTCTCAGCCTGAGACCCCTTTCATTTCTACAGTCTTTGGTGAGAGCTCTTCGGGGCGATGCTTGGGAATAGCCTCCAGGTCATGGTTATCGGTCGCTCAGATGTCAGCCCGCCAGTTCGCGCACAGTGTGTTGCGCTTCGCACTTGGGCCTCCCTAGTGTGCTCTCTGACTGTGCACAGCACCTGCTTTTCCGGGGTTCTCACCAGCCCTTACTGGACTATTTAGGGCATTTGACTTAGGAAAATAAACAAGTAATCTAATAAATCTTGCTGACATTCCAAAACAGGAAATAGTTAATATAGTATGTGGTTCTCCCATGACAGCTGAGCCAAACAGCAACAAGGAAGTGGCCACGTGGCTTCCCTCTCCCAGCCCCAGGGTTGGTACATAAGGGGCTCCCCTGGCAGGAGGGGCCTCAGACCTCCCTCACCTCCTGAACATCCCTCCTCACTTCACCTGAGTCCTCTCTCCTGACACCATGGGGTGCTGTGGCTGTGGTGGCTGCGGTGGTGGCTGCGGGGGTGGCTGCCGTCGGGGCTGCGGTGGTGGCTGCAGTGGTGGCTGCGGCGGTGGCTGCGGTGGTGGCTGCGGTGGTGGCTGCAGATGCTACCGGGTCGGCTGCTGCTCCAGCTGCTGTCCCTGCTGCTGTGGCTGCTGTGGGGGCTGCTGCAGCGTCCCCGTGGTCTGCTGCTGCCGCCGCTCGTGTGGCTGCGGCTCGTGTGGCTGTGGCGGCGGGAAGGGCTGCTGTCAGCAGACGTGCTGCTGTCAGCGGAAGTGCTGCTGCTAAGGCGGCTGGGCCTCTGTCTCTAGAGAAAGAGCTGCCTGAGGCTTTTGCTCGCAGCATTAGGTAAGACTCCCCCATCCCTCCTGCCAGCTTCCTCCCGGCCTGTGTCCCTC
>PVKE010012085.1:0-28344 GCA_004027555.1 Craseonycteris thonglongyai
AGCCCCGAGTTTGGTTCTTGGCCCCTGGTTCGGCCCCTGGCTCTAGGGGGTGTGCCTCCCATGATGGAGGCCCCCAGTCCAGTTCACACCCTGCAAGACCCCACCCACCTGTGTGGAACAAAACCATGTCAAAAACTGATGAAGTTCAACTATGGAGACTGCTCTGGGCCCTCCCCCTTCTCTCTGTCTCTCTCTGTCTCTGTCTTTCTCTGTCTCTGTCTTTCTCTGTCTCTGTCAAAAACAATAAAATAAATCCTAAAAAAAAAAAAAAAAAAGCGTTTGGTTTTTTTTCATGAATAACTTACAAAAGACTTTTGAAAGGTAAAAATATATAATACTTTGAAATATCATCACTAAATCCTATTTTAGAATAATCATAGGATTTACAAAACAACTTTTTACATTTCATTTGATCCTTACCTCATGAGCAAAGCCATTATCACTGCCCCAACTTAAAAACTCTCAGAGAAGCCGACTGTCTTACTTAAGTACACTCAACTTGGAAATGGCAAAACCAGGACTGTCATACCAAGGTAACCAGCTTCTGAGCCCAGTGATCTTTCTACTATACTATGCCATGCTTGCACTATGCAAATCACTAATCATGTAGAGTGTCAATTATATTCAACACTTCACGTTTATTTTCTTTTCAAATCCTTAGTCTATAAGGAGAAACTTCCCCCCAAATGGAATCATCTTCTGGAGGGCAGACCCCTGTAGTACAGTCTAGCCCTTCTAGGAGAGTGTTCTAGGAACCCATCTGCATCAGTGTACTATCAAGCGTTGTTGTGAGAGGCTGCATTGGGTTTCCATGAATTCATTGTGGAGACTCAACACATTTGCCCATTTCATGATGGGTGATTTACACAAATGTGTGGCACAACAACACACCTTCCCACACAGCTGAGTGTTCAGCAGTTTTTGAGCAAAAATAGCAATGACCCCCTATTAATCTGATCTTGCCCTGAGCGACTTTGTTTTATTTCCCCCATAAAAAAAGTCCTCAAAGGGAAATGTTTTGCTGGTGTAGTAGAGGTAAAACAAAAACAGTCAGAAGCACTAAAAGACATTAACATGGATGAGTTCAAAAACTGTTTTGAACAGTGGAAAAGCATCTGGATAGGTGCACTGCATCAAACAGAGAGTACTCTGAAGATGACTAAAGTTTAAACATGTAAAAAGAAATACACCATTCTTTATCAACAAATTCTGTTTTGGGGGATCTGCCCCTCGTATCCTCTATTCTTCAGTTAAGTTCACATGTGCGCCCCATGTCAGACAGACGTAATAAAATGAAGAGTGAAACAATTCACATTAACCCATGAAGCAGGTAAAACTTGCTGTCAGGATTTTGCATGCTTTCTGTTTTAAACAATATCATACTATTCCACTTGTACATCACTATTAGCCATTGACAGTGTTGTGTACAACATCAATTACTTTTCTTCAACTCTCTTTTTAAATGTTGGTCTCCAAGAAGACATTGCTGAATTTTAAATCATTCGACACAGATATCATGTATATAACTGGAAAAGCAAAAAAGAAAAAAGAGTCTAAATTGCACTGAAGTATTATTCCCAATCTATATCTTATTTGATGTTCATTTTATCCTTGGGAAAGAAAGAAGGAGAAATAGCCCCTACCTATTTTACCACTGCTAAAACAGATACAAAATATTCTACTTTTATATTGTGTATTCCAAGGAATTTATTGAAACAAATAAAATATCTGTCCTATGAAAAGATCTATTTTGTTACTCTGGAATGTAATTGGTTTCAATATTGTCAACCACTACAAGTCAAAAATAAACTAAATATATGTCTTTTTTGATAAACTGACTATCTTGTATCCTTAAAAATCGAACTGTTAAAACAAACAGTCCTGTTTGAAGAAGATTATAGGCAAAGAATATACACACAACAATAACCTGCTAGAATTAGCTTTTTTCAAGTCTCAAGAGACTTCTGGGGGAAAACTGGGACAGCTCATCAGGTTAAGTGCTCACTTTGCAGCCCCGGGGACCAAGGATTGAATCCCAACCCCAACCACAGCCCATGTGGACACATATGCTGAACTGGGGTGTGTCTCCCATGTGGGAGGCCCCCTGTTTGGTTTTCACCCTCCTCCCCTGGTTCAGCCCATGGATCAAGGGGGTGTGCTTTCCATGTGGGAGGCCCTCAGCCCAATTCCCGCCCTATGTGCCCTTGCCCACCTGTGTAGAACAAAACCATGTTGAAAACTGACAATGTGCAACTATGGAGACTGCTTTGGGCCCTCCCCCTTCTCCCTGTCTCTGTCTGTCAAAAACAATAAATATAAATCTTAAAAGAAAAAGAAAAAAGAGACTTCTATACTTGAAGTCACATGAAGATACAGTTCTTTCAGTTAACTCTTGGCTCTTTATTCACCAGAATTACTCAAGTATGAATGAAATCTTAGAGCTGCCTTGGTTTGGCATGCATGAAATGTCAAAAGCAGTCTACTAGAAACTAACAGGAAATATTCATCACCAAATAAAATACAAAGAAGGAAACATTAATTTTTAAAAGGTGGCTGAATGTTGAATCATGGTGCTATTTCAATCAAGTGGAAGGCATGGAATTAAGAAATGGAGGGTAAAACATGAAAGCACACCATTATCCTGTGACTAAACTCAGAGAAATGGTTTCTTCAAGGCCCGCACAAGAAGTTAAGCTTACTCACAGGATTTGTAATAACAGTCACAGTATTCTAACAGAAATACAATGATAAGAAAATAAACATTTTCAATTAATTTTAAACACAGAGCAATCTGAGTCATAATTTTTTGCATCATGGAATAATGGCTTCCATCAGTTGTGAGTTTTAATGAGCTCTGAAGGTAGGTTGTTAATTAAATTATTTACAGAGGTTTCAATAGTCATATTTCCTCTTGAATACTTTTTTAAACAATTACCTCATCGTTAACAAAATTATCTGTTAACCTTCATCTCAATAGAAGGGAAAGTAGCCAAACACAGAAGGATATTAAAGTAGACCCTTGACACTGGAAAGCAGTTTTTCATTCTTTTTTTATTAAAATATAGTTAATGTACAATATATTAGTTTCAGGTGTACAACATAGTTATTCAATATTAATATATCTAATGAAGTGATCACCATGATAAGTTCACTAACCATCTGTCATTGTACAAGTTTATAACATTATTGACTATATTCTCTATGCTATACATTATATCCCTGTGACCTATTAATTTTATAACTTGAAAAGTGTACCTCTATTTCCCTTCACTTTTTTGTCCCCCACCCCAAACCCTCTTCTCTCTTACAACCATCAGTTTTTGCTCTAGATCTGAGTCTGTTTCTCTTCTGCATTGTTTGCTTGATTTGTGTTTTAGATTTCACATAAAAGTAAAATCATATGGCATTTGTCTTTCTGTGTCTGACTTATTTCACTTAGCGTAATAGCCTCTAGGTTTATTCATTCTTTCAGAATATGAGCACTTCCTGTGGGTTGGAGCACTTGATGAGGTGCTGAAACCACAGTTGTAAGCAACCTCCAGTGCCCTGCCCTCATGCAGCTACAAATCTAGCAGGGAAGCTAGAACTGAGCATGCTCCTGCAGAGGTGATGAAAGCAGAAAATGGGAGCTCCGGGAGAGTATAACCTGGTCTGGGTGTGCAGGTGTAGGTCAGAGGGTAGCTAAGGATGGGACTGTGAGCCCTGAAAAATAAGTAGGAATTAGCAACTTGAAGAATGGAGTAAGAGCAGTATAGGCAGGAGTAGTGTCACAGGTAGGGGTCCCTGAGAACTTGAGACTTGTGCAAGGAAATGAAAACAAATATAAATGGAATATAAAGACCTAGTATGACACTGCCTCTACTTATTACAAATCATCCAAGGCCTGGTAACCCGTATTAGGGATTGTACTCTTTTTCCCCAGGGCAACTAAAAGGTGTGCAGCAATAGGTTTGCATTAGTAAAATATCTGATCAGGTTTGCATTAGTAAAAGATCACTCTGCCCTCACTGTAGAGTCAGAGAATGGATCTGAGTGCTGGATGAGAGGCTACTGCATTGTACAAGCAAGAACGGATGATGGCTTAAACTAGAATGACTTCCTAAAGCTTCCACATTATATTACTCCCCTATTCAAAACCTTTCTATGCATCCTATTACTATTACAGTAAAATCCAACTTCTTTATGTGGCCAACAGGCTTATATACTTTGGTATATTCCTATATCCACAACTTCACTTCTCAGCTTCTCAGCTTCATACATTAGACCTCAATTAGACCACAATGGCCTGATTTCAGCCCTTTGAATGGGTCAAGCATATTATCCACTCAGGGCCTTTGTATTTGCTATTTTCTTTGCCTAGCATCCTCTTTCTTTAGATGCTCACTGACTAGATCTCATTAATTCAACAAATATTTATTGAGCACCTACCAAATGCCAGTTCTGTTCTAGTTACAGCTAAAGGCCTTCCTCATGTATTACTTGAGCTAATGTGGCACTCCCTATTCCAAATCCTACTTGCCCTATTTTATTTTATCTTATCTAATTTATAACACTTTTCACTAACTTAAATGATGTATTATTAAATAGCATTTATTTTAATAAATTGGGAGCAGAAGGGGTCACAGAGCATTAAAGAAGGAAGCATTGTGGCCTTATCAGAATGTCAGCATCTTGGGGCCACGGGTGACAGTGCACTCAGGTCATCAACCCCGATGGTCATGGGCTATGCCAGACACTATAGGTACAACAGTGTGCAAGGGAGAACAAGTCAGAGACAGACTTTCTCTCAGCAAACCTCCTAAGTCTAGTTGGAGAGAACAGGCACTGAACTAGTAATTATAAGATAATGCACTTGAGCTGATATAGGAAATAAAGGGTGCTGTCTTTGGAAGCAAAGATAAAGATGGAGGTGGGTAGAAGGAAAGAGCAATGTGTAGGATGAGCAAAAGGTAGGAGAGCAAGACACTGAGAATCTGAAAGAAGTGTAATATAGCTGCAACTCAGAGTAAGACCAAGTACGGACACGGGAAGGAGGAAGCAGAAAAGAGAGGAGAGGAAAAATGGAGAAGATAAAGGATGAAAAGAAAAAGGAGAGAGCACACTAGGAAGGCTTTCCAAAACAAATTAAAGATTTTACTCTCTGGAGATGCCGGGTTAGCTCAACTGGTTGAGTGCTTGCCTTGCAACCGTGAGGTCCAGGGATCCAATCACCCAGCCTGTGCAAACCCATATGCTGAACTGTGGTGCAACTCATAACCACTGAGATGGTGGTAAAGGTTCTTACCTCCCATGCAGGAGGCCCCCAGTTTGGCTCCCGCCCTGCATGGCCCCACATCCACCTGTGTGAAGTGAAACTATGTCAAAACTAACAACGTATAAATATGGAGATGGCTCTGGGCCCTCCACCTTCTCTCCTCTCTCTCTCTCTCTCTCTCTCTCTCACACACACACACACACACACACTCACACACACACACACACTTTCTCTCAAACAATAAAAAATAAATCTTTAAAAAATAAAAGTTTTACTCTTTACCCAAAGGGCAAGGTTAGAATCAGATTTATGATTACTTGCACAGCTGAGTAAATATATGTATAGTCAGTCTTTAAACGGACTTGAAAACTATAACCCTTTCAAAGTGTGCATATAAACTTTAACTTTTAAATATTACCAAATTATGTGAATATATTGCATCCATTTCTTATTACCGAAAGGTTTTTATTTTGTGGCTTTGTTCATTCCTTCCACAAATATGAGTGCCCACAATGCACCAAGCCCGGTCCTTGGAGCTGGGGATACAGACAGCAGTGAACAAAACAGACATAAAACCACTGCCCTGTGTAATTCATGTTCTAGAGTTTATTTTCTGAACACAGCACACAGAAATCATAAGGTAAGAGAAATCAGAATCAAAATCTAGTGTGCCTCTCTTTTACAAAGAAAAAAACTGTAACTATGAGAAATTAAATACAATGTTCAAAGTCATAGTTTTGGTGGAAAAGCCATTACTATACTACAGTAATAACTAGAAAGCAAAAATTGCACAGAAGCTGCTCAAGAATACCAAGACAACAAACAAACAAACAAACAAACAAATCAACAGAAACAGCCTGTCTTGGTTTAACAACTGAAAGGAGATTGTTTAATGAGTTTTTATATCCACTCTCACATTTGTTGAACATTGTTCCCAGAATTATCAAATACATGGTGGAACAGGATAAAATCACTTCAAAAAGGTTAAACTAAAATATCATCCTGGAGTACATTTTGAGGAGGAAGCAGAGTAAAATGAAAAAACAAAACAAAACAAAACAAAACAAAACATGAACCCTAATGCAGCTTGCACTTTGAGCAAGTCACTGGTCTACCCCTCAAGTATCGTCAATACTATGTATCTCTTATACTACAGAGAAGTGATTTTCATTGGTTCATTAAACAAGAATAAAGCACCAGGGGATGCTGAGATGGCTCAGTGGGTTGAGTGCTTGTCTTGCAGCCCAGGGTCCGAGGATCATACCCCAACTCCAGCCGGTGCAGACCCATATGCTGAACTGGGGTGTGCCCCCAGTTCGGTTCTGACCTGGGCAAACTTCCCATGTAGGAGCCCCGGTTAAGCTCCCACCCTGGGAATGCTTCCCATGTAGGAGGCAGCCAGTGGCAACGTGCCTCCCATGCGGGAAGCCCCTGGCCAGGTCCCTGCCCTGCGCAGCCCCGCACCCACCGGTGGAGTGAAACTATATCAAAAAACTGATGACATACAGCTATGGAGACTGCTCTGTCCCCTCCCCTTCTCTCTCTTTCTGTCAAAAATAATAAAAGTAAATCTTTTAAAAAAAGAAGAACCATATCAATTTAATTTGTATTGTTCAACTTGGGGGGAAGCTGTCATTTTAAAAGCATGAATAAATGTTTTGTCTGTTAGAAACTTAATTAGCATAATAACCTTGTTGTAAATTATAAAGTTTGGTTTGGTATTTATAAACAAAGAAGGTCCCAAACAACTAATGATCATTCTGTATCAGTCTAAGAGGGCTGTCTATAAAAAAATCCAGCCATTGTCAATATAAGGAGGATGGTTACATGGCTAGATACTTTCCAGACAGCCCTCATATAGCTCGTAGAAAATCTATCTGTATAATTGGTTCCAAGTTAAAAATGTACTAGAATGTCTTTAACAATGCAGAAATCATAACCATGTTTTAAGAAAACTAAATAAAAATCCAGGGTAAAACACTGTTTAAGTCCAGGATAAACAATTGCACACAAGCTTTATAATGTGCAAAATAATAAAAGAACAAACTCCAACTGAAATATGTATAATCGGGGATGCCAGGATGACTCAGTGGATTGAGCACTCTTGTCTTGCAACCCCAGGGTCCGAGGATTAAATCCTGGCCCTAGCCTGTGCGCATCCATGTGCTGAATTGTAGTGTGCCTGCAGCATGGTTCTCATTGGGCAAGATTCTGGCCTGGTTCCTGCCCTGTGTAGCTCTGTCGGCACCTGTGGAATGAAATTTATGTAGAAAACTAATGACATGCTACTATGGAGACTGCTCTGGGCCCTTCCCCTTCTCTCTCTCTCTCTCTCTCTCTCTCTATCTATCTATCTCACTCTATCAAAAACAATAAAAATAAATCTTTAAAACAAAATAAAAAATATATAAAAAGAAATATGTATAATCAAAGTTTCAACTCTTCAAGAAGTAGTCTAGTTCATCATTTCTTCCTGTGATCTACTTTCATTTAGCACTGCAACTGGCTCATGAAAACTCTTTAAAAATGGACCAGAACATAACATATAAACTAACATGATATAAAATAATTGGGGGGTAATTAAACTTAATCTAAGTACAGATAAACATTTTTTATTCCCACTTTCTATCAGCTTATTAATGATAATACCATAATCAACACAAACTTATTCATAAATTCCTCCTAGAAAACAATAATTTCATAGCAGAGACCTTTTCATAATGCATACAATAGATTAACTCAATATGAGGATTTTAAATCACTAGCAATTAGATTACTTAAAAACCAAACACACAGCCCTTCTATGCACATTTTTCTGACTCTGAAAGATATACTTTTAATTCCTGTAGGTTACTTCCATGACCCGTTACAAAGACCAGCACTTGTTCTAGAAAAAAACTCTACTCTAGGGTGGATTACATCTGTGTGTTTTGGCTGAAATTCAAGACTGAGAAATTTAAGGATTAGTTCATGTATCATGAAATGCTAAGATATTAGTGACCATTTCATTGAGGCTCGTAGAAGCAAACACATCTGTCTGCTTTATTCTGTCATTCCACTCCTTAAAAAGGGTTACCTCAAAATCAGCATAACCTATTATTCTATAGTGATTCTAGACTCTATTCACCATGGTGACACCATTGTATCTATATACACATATGTGTGAAGTTTCAAAGATACTAAATTGAGAAAATTTGATTTGTTAAAAATGATTATAGTCTTGTTTAATTCTTCACTAGTTTTTGGTTGGGTTTTTGTGCAGGTGGAATATGAATTTATATTGTCCCTACTATTTGCCATCTTAACTCCTATATATTTATGGTATTTTGTACCAAATCCCTTGGTGTCTTAAAAATATAGAACAGTGTGAAGTATTAATAGAGATACAACTCTGAGGATAAAAGAAGATACAATAGTTATTTCTATAAGATGTGTTTAAGGGCCATAATCTGTTTAGAGGGTGGAGAGAGAACCTTTTCTGAAGTTGCATTTGCACAATAAGCACACTATTTTTACTTATAAGGAGGATGAGGCAATTCCTCATAAAGCTAAATTAATTGACTTAAAATATTTTCAATGTTGTAAGATAAATAATTTTCTGTGAATGTTATGTGGCAAAACTAGAGGATATCACTTAACTAACAAAAACAAAGGAGCTTTGTGTTGTTTAATTTCTCTGTTCTACAAAAATCCAAAAATCTTGGAACCACTTCTCAGGCCCCAGACCTAAGAAACATAGTAAAAGGGAATCTTCAGGTTTCCTCCTAAAATTTTGTAGCCAAAATTACCGTTAGTAAAGGAGACAGAAATTTAGAATAAAAACCCAAAATAAAGAGATAACAAGTACATGTCTAGAATTTCCTCCATAAGGAACAGCCAAGTAAGGAAGGTCCCAAACAACTAGCACTCACTTACATTTAGCCTCCTGGCCTGAAAGCGTACTGAGCCTTGATAAATGTCATCAGTTCTGTTCTTTGAAATGTACCCAGGATCTATTTTACTCAGGTATAGTAAAACATGCACAAAAAGAAATGACTACCATAAGGAAGAAAATTTTATACTCACAGGATCCCTAGAAACAGGAGGCATGGCATAATCCACATGGCCATATGGGGAAGTACTCACTGTGATTCTCAGGGGAAGGCATGGGTGAAGCAAGGTAAGCAGGCTAAGCAGGCTTAAATTAACTAATCTGAATAATTTCATCATTCTGAAGGCACTATGTGAGGCAAATGACTTATTTTTATCCCATTTGATTCTTTCAACCATACACAGCAGACATTATTACAACCCAATTTTCACTTGAGGATACTGAGGATCAGAGAGCATAATCAAAGTAACACTTCAGTTTAAAAACTATTTGTCAAAAGTGTTATTTTTTTTATTTTTTATTTTATTGGGGTGACATTGGTTGGCAACATAGTTTCCAGATGTACAACTCTACATTGCATCATCTATGCATTGCATTATATGCTCACCACCCAGAAGAGTATTATTTTTTAAGCCACTCCAGTTCCTTCCTGAAGCTACATGACTAAATGTACATGACTGCTAATTCTCAAAATCAATCCTGAAGGAACTAAAGAAAGAAAACACCAAGATATAAAAATACGTATGAGAAAATAGCAAACCATGACAAAGCTGAACTTACACCAAGTACACTAAAATAATTCAATATGTGAGTATCTATCAATTCAATTTGCCACATTAACACACGAAAAGTTATATGATCTTCTTAACAGTTTCAGGAAAGACATTCGCATATTTCAACACCCATTCATAATTAAAACAAAACAAAACAATTCTTAATAAATTAGGAAAAGAAGAGAAACCTGTTTACCTGATAAATATACCTACCAAAAGCCTACAGCAAACATCATTCTAAATGGGGAAACAGTAGAAATATTCTCTTTTAAGTAAGAAATAAGACAAGGATGGACACTATCACTGTGCCTATTCAATACCACATATAAAGAAAGAGAAGGTTCCTCTCATTTCTAGAAGATATACAGTCTTGCTATTAGTTTTGTCAAGTACAAGAAAACAAAACAGAAACAAACTCATACAGTGTTCCCTCGCCACTTCGCACTTCATGTTTTGCGATTTCAGTGCTTCGCGGGTTTTCCCAAAATATTCATCAAAAAATAAAAATGAAAAAATACAACCATGTCAGCAGCCACATTGCAGAAAGGAGCGTTGACGGGGTTTTAGTGTTGTGTTGGCGATAACTTGTTTTGTTTAAGCGATAACTTTTTTTATTAATTGAGCCCTTATAATGCCGCCTAAGCGCTGTGCCCCTGCGAAAGCTTCCTCCGGGGCGCCCAGAACCCCGTTGATGGGGTTATGTCCTTGTACAGGGGAATTTTGAAGGAAAAGAAAAAACAAACACAACAACTACCCATCACCATGTTTCTCTCCAAGGTAAAGCCCCCAGCTCTACCGTCAGCGCCTCCAGCAGAAGAGTCTCCGAGTGAGCCTAAAGCTTCTACGAGTCAAGTGAGAGCCTCTCCTCCGCCACCCACACAAGACTCTTCGCCTCTCTCAGAAAGCAATGTTGATTCATGTTTATTACTGTATAAGGGTTTGTAATGAACCTTATTAATTAGCACTGACACATTTAAGTAAATACGTATACTGTTGCAATTTTTGTCTTAAATGAGTAAAGTATGAATACTGTTTACATATTTAAAACATTCTTGTACCCACATACACGAAAATTCCTAGGGGCAAATCCTACTTCGCGGTTTTTCAGCTTTTGTGGAAGGTTCTGGTCCCCATTAACCGCGAAAAATGAGGGATCACTGTATAGAGAACAAAGTGACAGTTGCCCAAGGGGAGAGGGTTAAGAGGATGGGAATAAAAAAAATTCTAATTCACCCAGTCACCATAGTCATTTCATTTGCTTATCTACACCCAAGGGCTAGGAGATGCACAACAGTGTTCATGGGACTAGCAGTCCTAAAGTATATGCACCAAATAACAAAGCTGGAAAATGTGAGGTCTCTCAAGGACAGATCAGGTGACTAGGAAGAGTGTGACACAGGAGTCATGTTATTTTGGGTGAAAAATTGCTAAAAACTCAGCATAAGTGCAGGCAGGTGCATTTTCACGAGGCACGATGTTAGTGTAAATCACCCATCATGAAATAGACAGATGTGTTGAGTCTCCAAGAAAAAAAATTACTGAAACCAAATGCTGCTTCTCAGGATGCCGGCTAGTATATTGATGAAGATGTGTTCCTAGAACACTCACCTAGTGGATAAAGCCTGTACTACAAGGGTCCTGCCCTCCAGAAAATAACTCTGGGTTTATTTTGGTTGTCCTTCATAACTTACAACACACATTTGCATTCTTAGAAAATTTACCTTCATATTTCCACCCATGATATCAGACCCCACCTGCCTTGGGCTCCCAAAATGCCTCTTTCAATGCTAAAACTATCAGCTTCTTCTTACTTTATCCTCCTTCCAGCTTTGCTAGAAGGACACCTACCACCACCCTGTTGATCCCAGCCACTCTACCACCAGTCATTATCTCAGTGTGATACTATTATTGAAAGGCAAAGTAAAAGAAAAGAAAGAAAAAGAGCCTTCAGGCAAGAATACCAGCAGGTGTTAGAGAAGCTATAGCCAGAGTTGTGTGACAACCCTTGCATGTTGTTCAACACACTCTGGTCTATATAACACAAAGTTTAGAAGCACCCCAATGAAAGCTGTAGTTGGTTAGCTCACCAGGAGTTAGATTTTGGACTTGACTTTTGCTTGGCAGTGAACATCAACCTAATTAGAAACTTGTCATTAAAACATAATGAGTCTTTCCATTTCTTCTTTTCCATTTTGGCTAACTTCAGAGGGTTTTTGGTTTGGTTTCAAGAAACCATAATTTCCATTTAAATTATGGATCTCAAAATCACAATGTCCCAAAGTTCAGTCTTCTCACAATACAGACCACAAACCATTTAAAAGAATCTGGGGGTTGCCTGCACATTCCTTAACTAACAAATGCCATGACAAAAGTTGCAATATGGGAGCAATTATAGAACAACAATTTCAACCTTCAAACCTTCTTAATTATTTTTTTGAAAAATATAACTATTAAACATAATTCTTTATCCAGAAATATAATTTAAATGTCTCTGGAAAATTAAATTATTTAACTATTTCTTAGTGAACACTTCATCCCCTCATTTTCAGAAAAGAACCTACTGTATTTCTCCCCACAAATTACTCATTGATTCTGTTTTCTAAATCTGTAACTGAGATCAGATGATCTTTAGGATTACTTTAAAAAATTAAATATAGCAAACTGTATGCTGAAAAAAGGAAGAGCTCTCTCCTAGTTAATTTGCAGTGTTTACTTGAAAAATAAAAAAATTTTTAAATCATTTTTTTGCAAGGAGGTCCAAGTAGGGAAGAGGAGATGCCCACAGTCTGTCCAACAGCAAGGTCATTCATAACATGGTTATAAAAGTGTGATGACACACTCTCTTGTCATCAATACATATAAATAAATACATAAAATATATTTTTACATTTATACAGTGTGTGATAAAAAAATATGGTGAATGTTTAAATAAAAAATTTATTACAGTAAAAGACACACTGCCATTAATCCCCCTCAAAATACTCCTGCTCACTTTGAACACACTCAACCTATCATTCTTGCCACTTTCTGAAGCAGTTCTGGAAGTCATCTGCCTGAATTTCTGAATTAATTCAAAATGTTTACCTTTCATGGTCACTTTGACTTTGGGAAAAAGCCAGAAGTCACAAGATGCTAGATCTGGTGAATAAGATAGTTAAGGACACACCGTACTTGTAAGGTCTTATTAGAGCATTTAAAAATGATGTGTGCAGAAAACGGTCTGAGAAAGGGAAAGTGATTTCATCCTCCATCATGAAAATGCTCAGTGTTACATATTGCTTCTGGTACAGCAATGTCTGTCTCAAATAAGAACATCATGGTGTGTCCTCATCAACCTTATTCACTGGATCTGGCACCACAGAACTTTTGGCTCTTCCCCAAAGTCAAAATGACCATGAAAGGTAAACGTTTTGAATTGATTCAGGATATCAAGGCAGCCAGGACAGTGCAACTAAAGACACAAAAGAGGACTTCTAGAACTGCCTCAGAAACCACCAAGAATGATGGGATAAGTGTGTTCAAAGCAAGGGGGAGCATTTTGAGGGGGATTAATGACAATGCATCTTTCACTGTAATAAATTTTTTTTATTTAAATGTTCACCCTTTTTTTTTATCACACCTTATATATATATGTATATATGAGGTCAAATAATTGTTCACAAACTCATCCTAGAAAAGTGCTACATACCTCATCGCTGAATATCATTATGGTCACCTTCAAATTACTTCCCTTGGGAAGCTATGCACTGATGCCAGTGCCTAGTCCACTCTTGGAAATATTTTTCTGGAATGGACATCAAAGCCGGCTTCATACTACCTTTGATATCCCGAATGTCATCAAAATGTCTTCCTTTCAGTATTTCCTTTATCTCCAAGTAAAGAAAAAGCTCAATGGGGGCCAGAATGGGTAAGTACGGAGGGTGTTCCAATACAGTTATTTGTTTACTGGCTAAAAACTCCCTCACACGCAGTGTCATGTTAGATGGTGCATTGTCCTGAAGCAGGAGCCATGAGTTGTTGGTGAAAAGTTCAGTTCATTTTCATCTCACTTTTTCATGAAGCCTTTCCATCACTTCCAAATAGTCAACTAGGTTTAATCTTTGTCCAGTTGGTATAAATTAATAATGAACAATCCCTCTGATATCAAGAAAGATGAGTAACACTGTTTTGACTCTTGATTTGAACTGCCCAAACTTTTGTGGTCATGAAGATTTGGCTGACTTCCATTCTGCACTTGGACACCCTGTTTCAGGGTAGTATTGGTACACACATGTTTCATCATGAGTGATAACACAGCCCAAAACATCGTCTTACTTCTCCAAAAGGTCTTGGCAAATTTAGACTCTCCTTTGCTTTTGTGCCTTTGGGAGGTCTTGGCAAACTTAGACTCTCCTTCGCTTTTGTGCCTTTGGGACCATTTTTGCACACACCTTTCTCATGCCAAGATTTTCATTTAAGATTTTCCTAACTGTTTCTCTACTAATGCTTACTTGGTCTGTTATGTTTCTCACAGTCAGTCAACAATTTTGACATATAATTTGATGAATTTTGCAGTTTTCATCAGTTCCGCTTGTTACCGGCTGCCCTGACCTCTCTTCATCAGTGATGTTTTCTCTCCCATCAGAAAAACATTTAATGCACTTGAACACTGCCATTTTCTTCATGGCATTATCCCCATCAACTTGAACTAACATGTCCCTGCTTTAACTTCCACTCTTGCCAAGTTGAACAAAAAATTTAACATTTGTTCATTGCTCTTATTCAAGCTCTGATATTCTGGTGATGGTACACAAAAACATGCAACAATAATGAACGCCACTCAGCAAGACACTGCCACACATTCACATGAACACAGCTGTGAGACACTGATATACCAAGGTTATGAAACCTACCACGTTATTTTTATAGTGCTGCCAATGTAAGCGCATGGTGGCAAGTTCGCAAACTTAATTGTCAGACCTCGTATGTATATATACACATACATAATAAAACCAATCAACAATGCGAAACAATGACTTAAGTGCTAAAATAAAGAACAGAAGACTTTTCATTAATTTATATCGGTTTTATACTTGGCCCTAAATCTAATAAGATATTCAATCATTTATTCATTCTTTCATTCAATTTATTAGCACTTCTCAAAAGTATCAAACACAGTTATTAACTCCAAGGGATTCACAATCTAGTAGGAAAAATAGACATGTAACAAATAACTATAGGGTAATGTTTTGACATTTTGACACAAGTTTTAAAGGAAAAAAGGGTTCACTGTGAAAGAAAGACAATGTAGTGGAGAAAATCTTTGCATAGGTTCCAAAGTAAAAGATAGCAACTTTCCTTTCCTAGGAGCACAGAATCCTACTTTTAGCTAGCTTAAGAAAAAAGCATTGTTTTTATTTAAATCTAATTTCTGGGGAGGGGGAATATGGGGTAGGAGCATAGGGAAGGGGCATTAACTATACGGTGATGGAAAGAGCCCTGACTCTGGGTGGCAAGCACATAATGCAATACATAGATGATAGAATGTAGAATTGTACACCTGGAACCCATGTAATGTTTACCAACCAATGTCACCCCCCAAATTTTAACAATTGAAAATAAAATAAAAGTACTCTTAAAAAATATTGAGGGGAAGCCGGGATGGCTCAGTGGGTTGGGCGCTCACTTTGTAGTGCCGGGGACGGAGGATCGAGTCCCGGCCCTGGCCCGTGCCCGGAACCATGTGCTGAGCTGGGAGCTCCCCCGGTTCGGTTCTCTCTCTGTCTCTGTATCTCCCTCTCTCTCTCTCTCTCTCTCTCACTCTCTCTGTCAAAAATAAATAAATAAATAAAAATATATTAAAAAAATATATATATATTGAAAAACACCTGGAACTTACATAATTTTTACTAACCAAAGTCACCCCAATAAATTCAACAATAAATAAAAGATAAATAAATCAATCTAATTTCTATTTATTTTTAATAAGAGATACATTCACATGATTGAAAAACCAACACAAACAAACTGATATATGTAGTAAGGCATCTTCCACCTTCCTCTGTTTAGCCACTTTACTAACTTGTCAGTGTGTTCCTAGTGACCCAGTGCCCCTCTACAGAAGCAACCAATGTCATCAGTTTCTTATACATACATTTTCCTGATTTACTTAATGCAAATGTGAATATATGAAGGCTGTCCAGAAAAAAATCCAGCCATAAATGCCTCTATTTTTTATATTACAAGGCTGGATACTTTCTAGACAACCCTTGTATATCTCCCCTTTTTATAAACAAGTGTGCTACACCTTGCTTTTTTTCACTTGAAGTATGTCATTGAGCTCACTACTTATCAGTATATAAATAACCTCTTCATTCTATTTTTTTAAAAGATTTATTTTATTGTTTTTGACAGAAAGACAGAGAGAGCAGGAGGAGGGCCCAACGCAATCTCCATAGTTGTAAGTCATTAGTTTTTCAACATAGTTTCATTCCACACAGGTGGGCACAGAGCTGCACAGGGCGGGAACTGGGCTGGGGGCCTCCCACATGGAAGGCACGCCCCCAAGAGTCGAGGGCTGAGCCAGAGGCCTACTACATGGAAGCTTACCCTTGCAGGAACTGAACTGGTGGCCTCCACATGGGAAGTATATCAAAGTTCATCACATGGGTCCTCACCAGCCGGGGCTGGGACTAGGACTTGATCCTCAGACCTCGGGGCTGCAAAGTGAGCGCTCAACCTGCCGAGCCTTCCTGGCATCCCTTCTTCATTCTATTTTAATATTTGAATATTATTCCATCATATGAATGTACCACAATTTATCGAACTGATAAATACTAAAGATATTTCCAGTCTTGCTATTACAAATATTGTAATGCTTTATGAATGTAATATATTCATTCTACATGTGTGCAAAATACATATATGAAATAAAATCCTAAAGTAGAATTGCTGGGTCAATTTTGCTACCCAGTGAAAGTTTTTTAAGTATTAAATAATTAGAGTCTATACATCCCCAACCTAACCTGTCCTGTGCTCTGGTTTGGCTTCACCCACCCTCTTTATCTTAGTCCAGCAACCTCACTGCACTTACGAATCCTGCCCTGGCAGCATCCATAATCATGCATTCCTTCCACAAATATCTCTTCAGTGTCAGGTACTGTTCTAGGCATCAGGGGCATAGCAGTGAATAAAACAGACAAATAGTCTTCTTCTCATGGAACTCTCTAGTGGGGAACTCTCTGCATCACTTTCTAGGAGAGGGAGACACAAATATACAACATAATAAATACATTAGAAAATAGTAAGTGCTGAGGAGAAAAACAATAAAATAGGGAAAGGGAATATGAAGTGCAAAGATGAACAGGAAGGGTCTAAGAAGGAAGAAAGGTAATGGAGACAAGTGTATATCTAGGGGAAGAGTGATCTAGGCAGAAGGAACATCAAGACCCGAAGCCCTGTGGCAAGACAGCAAGTATCCTATTGCAGGAATAGAAAGAAGTCTAGTGTGTCTGGAAGGGAACAAGTAAGGAGGAGAGAATAAGAGATGAAGTCACAGTGGCGCCAGGAAACCAGGTGGCACACAGTCTTCTAGGGCACTGTAAGGTCTTCGGCTTTCACTGTGAGCCATACGGGGAGCTATAAGAGAAGTGGGCCCTGGTTTGAGCAGAACCTGCAGCACCATGGGTGGTAGGTTAGGCCAGAGCCAGGGGCACCAAGCACAGAGGTAGTAATTGCAAGCAGTGCTTAAGGAACGGAAAGAATACTAGGTTGGGGAGAGTGGATTTGGGACAGAGAATAGAAACCCACTTCAACAGAAAGAGAATATAAGAACAGAAAAGATTCTGCCTCCTTCTTGAACAAAATATTCACATAATCCCAGGACCAATGGAGAGGGACTAGAAAACCATATGATAATGCACTTAAGTTATTAATTTCTCATTTGCATTGGCAGTAATTTCAATGGCTATAATTACAAACAGTCTCTTCAAAATTACATTAACAATAAATTTTTTTTCAACATCCAGTTCATTATTTTTTCCCTAGAATCTGGATATAATTAACTGTAGTAAGACAGTGCCCAATACTATTTAAGCCTCATTTAAATTCTTTAAAGTACCTCAGTATTTATAAATGTGAGAATTTACAGTCCAATAACTAGAAAACTAAAATTTGACAAATCAACAAATGTGTTCAATATTGATGTAACTACACAAAATTTTATATGCAACATGTGGACTTTAACACTACTGAATTTGGCCTTTGTAAACTAGCTTACACATAAACAAAGTTACTTAGTTTATCTGTCCTAACCTATGACAGGATGCACCAACAGACCCCTCTCATAGCTTTTTATTATATAAACAGATGATTCCTTCCCTTAAGGCAAAGTGAAAAAACCCCAAGTTCTCACCCAGAAAAATACATTTACCCAGAATCATCAAAGTCTAAAGTTTCAGCAGATGTAAAACAGAAATAAGTTATAGGCAACTTTTTAAAACTCTCTTACCTAAGTAGTACTATAGAAAATTACAGAGTTGATCAAAGGAACACATGCAATTCTTACTAAACTTTGTTTTAATGCAAGTTTGACCTAACCTGCAGCCACATGCAGCCCAGGACAGCTTTGGATGTGGACCAACACAAATGTGAAAAATATGTGATTTTTTTTTTAGCTCATCAGCTATAGTTAGAGTTAGTATACTTCATGTGTAGCCTAAGACAATAATTCTTCTTCTTCCAATGTGGCCCAGGGAAGCCAAAGGTGGGACACTCCTATTTTAATGGGTCTCACAATTATGTGAAAAATTTTGGTCAAGTTGTTCCCATCAAAAAGTACTACTTTTAAAAACTAATAATTTAAAAGTGCCACACAAAAGTAAAAATCCAGGGGAAGCCGGGATGGCTTAGTGGGTTAGGCGCTCACTTTGCAGTGCCGGGGATCGAGGATTGAATCCCGGCACCGGCCCGTGCGGAACCATATGCTGAACTGGGAGCTCCCCTAGTTCAGTTCTCTCTGTCTCTGTATCTCTCTCTATCTCTCTCTCTCTCTCTCTCTCTCTCTCTCTCTCTCTCTCCCTCTCTGTCAAAAATAAATAAATAAAAATATATATTTTTTAAAAACCCAGGAATAACAGCAGGTTAATTTAAGAAAAAAAAAAAAAGTAAAAATCCAAATGATCCAAAAAATAATTCTCCTTTTCTTTTTTTATGATGCACTATAATCATTAACCAGTCTTTTATTATTAAACTTAAATGGTCAACTGAGACAAACAGTTCTAAGG
Organism: Craseonycteris thonglongyai; assembly: GCA_004027555.1. Taxonomy (NCBI): domain Eukaryota; kingdom Metazoa; phylum Chordata; class Mammalia; order Chiroptera; family Craseonycteridae; genus Craseonycteris; species Craseonycteris thonglongyai. The sequence continues at coordinate 19,162 of PVKE010012085.1, forward strand.
CCATTCTTCCACCACTGATTAAGACTGGGTTGCCAGGTATTGAAGATAATACCCATTTAGCCTTCTGAGCTTCCTGGGCAGATGAGGTGACCTTGCAAGCTCCAGCTGTTTCTTGTCCACTACTTTGATGACACTCACAGCAACTATCTAGCTTATGTCAAGAACAGCAAAACGGCCCAGAGGAAGGTAGTCAGAGAAGCTCTCAACACTCATGGGCTTTCTAGAAACCATATCAACAATGGCAGCATCATCAGATTTCAGAAACTTCAGGTCATCTTTCAGCCTTTTCCCAGAATGCCTATCAATCTTTTTCAGCTTAGCAAATTTACAAATGATGTGAGCTATATGACAATCAAACCCAGGTGCATATCCAGCACTTATTAGCTTGGATGGTTCAGGATAATTGCCTGAGCCATGAAGCCAGCTGCTTCCATTGGTGGATCATTTTTGCTGTCACTAGTCACACTGCCACGATGAACATCTTTGACAGACACATTCTTGACATTGAAGCCCATGTTGTCCCCAGGAAGGGCATCACTCAAGCTTCATGGTGCATTTCAACAAAGTTTACTTCAGTTATAACATTGACTGGAGCAAAGGTGACCACCATGCTGAGTTTGAGAACATCAGTCTCCACTCAGCCCACAGGGACAGTACCAATACCACCAATTTTTGTAGACATCCTGGTGAGATTGACATGTGGAGGCAGATGCAAAGGTCTGTCAGTTGGAGGGATGCCAGGATAGCTCAGTGGTTGAGTGCTTGCTTCACAATTGTGAGGTCCAGGATTTGACTCATGGCCCCAGCCCATGCAAACTCATATGCTGAACTGTAGCACAACTGGTAACCCCCAAGATGGCTTGATGTAAAAGGTTCTTGCCTCCCATGTGGGAGGCCCCTGGTTTCCTGCCCAGCATGGCCCCACATCCACCTGTGTGGAATGAAACCATGTCACAGCTAGTATACAACTATGGAGACAGCTCTTGCCCCCCACCCTCACCCCTACCCTTCTCTCTCTCTCTCTCTCTCATCTTCTCTCAAAACAGTTAAATTAAAAATAAAAATTAAAAAAAAAAAGCTTGTGAGTTGGACAAGTTGATGGAAGGATGCAATCCAGAACTTAAAGCAGCATGGTTTCAATGGCATTGCCATCTCTACAAGTGACTTTCCATCCCTTGAACCATGGCATGTTATCACTTGGCTCCAGCATGTTGTCACCATTCCAACCAAAAATTGGCACAGATGCTGCTGTGTGAGGATTGTGGCCAATTTTCTTAATGTAGGTTCTGACTTCTTTATAATGATTTCTTCATATCTCTTCTGGTTGTCAGGTGGCTCAGTGAATTCCATTTTCTTAATACCAACAGTTATTTCACACCCAGTGAAACAACTGCCCATTCTTGGAGATACCTGCTTCAAATTCACCAACACCAGCCGCAACAATCAGGATAGCACAGTCAGCCTGAGATGTGCCTATAATGTTTTTGATGAAGTCTCTGTGTCCTGGGGTATCAATAATGGTCACATACTATTTGTTGGTCTCAAATTCCACAGGAAGATATCAATCATGATACCACCCTCACGTTCAGCTTCCAGTTTATCCAAGGCCCAGGCATACTTGAAGGAGCCCTTTCCCATCTCAGCAGCCACTTCTCAAATTTTTCAATGGTTCTTTTGTCAATCCCACCACATTTGTAGATCAGATGACCAACAGTGGTAGGCTTGCTGGAATCTGTCTTATGAGAATGACATTGAAGGAGTCTTCCTTTCTTAGTTTGGCTTAGATTTAGCAGTGGTTTTCCAATACCTGTGTTCTGGCAACAAACCCACTGTGAAAAAGCTATAACAATAAATTTTGATTATCAAGTCTTGTATCATAGTTGGAGACTTGCTTTTTAAAGATTATACCACTGCAGGCACATTATTTATTGCCAAGCACCCATCTGTTTTGCATTTTAATACTAACTTTTATATCCTCACACTCATTTCACTGAGAAGTTTCTGCGGAGTTGTGCTGGAGATAGTAGTAGTGGTTATTTTGATAGAAGTATATTATATGCTAGGGAAGCTGAATTTATTTCAATTTCTCTTTTGCAGAGAAATTAATCAGTGCCAATTCCCTCAGTCTTCCAAGCAATTGTAAAAAAAAACACAGAAAGAAAACTACACTTTTCTCCCAATTCTTGCTTTATTTTTTTCTTAAAAAAGTTTTTTTTTTTTTTTTTTCAATTACAATTCCAGTTCACATTCAATATTAGTTTCAGGTGTACAACATAGTGATTTGACATTTATATACTTTGCAATGCGAATGTCACACTAAATGTAGTAACCATCTGTCACCATGTAAAGTTATCACAATATTACTGACTTTATTTTCCTTCAACTTTTTCACTGATCTCCACCACCCCCTCCTCTCTGGCAAGCATCAGTTTAGTTTGTTCTCTGTTTTAGACCTTTATTTGCTTATAATTTTCTCACCACCTATAATTTTTATCTTCTGCAACCTGACTTCTGGTTTCACTATTTCATCAAAACTGCTCTCATTAAAGCTTTCTTCTTTATTTCAATCATACTAAAATCTTTTGACATTTAGACCATGCTCTCATGCTTGGGTGACACTCAAAGCTCATATTCCATGAAAATACTTATTCATAGTGTAAGAGGAAAAGGCACCCACTGAAAACAAAGACCAGGAGGGGAAATGTATATGAATGAATTTAGCTATAAGTGCTCAGAGGCAGAGCTGAGTCACAGCTGGGACTCAGGAAGAATTTTTATTTTAAATCCAAGAGCCTTAGAAGTCATGCAGGCCAATACTCTCATTTTATAGATGAAACAATGAGGTACAGAAAATGTATCAGTTAGGATGCCTTCAGTTACAAGTAATAGAAAACAGCAACTCAATTTGGCTTGAACAATAAGGAACTATACTCTCCTACATGATACCAGGTACAGACACAGTATCATGTTGCTGTTCTTCTCTGTGGCTTCCTTGGCCATTCCACCTTCCATGCGTTAGCTTTCACTTCCAGATATGAGCAGAATAGCTGCAGCTCTTTGAGCACTTATATCAGAGTCCAAACAGTTGAGGGAGGAGAATAAGGGGAAGGAGAAAGTGTGCCTCTTCCTTGAGTCTCTTTTCAGAAAACAAAGAAGACTGACCAAGAAGCCCTACGAAGACTCTATCTTGTCACCTTCCCATTTCTAAAGCAATCACTGGCAACAAAAAAGGGATTCCATGACTGGTTTGGTTTAAGCCTAAGACAAAACTTGGCATGGAATGAAGGCTAAGGAATTAAGGTTAAATAAACTGGCCATAATCAGATGTTACTTGAAGATCTAAGAGATATCTTGATGCTTACATTTGTCCTACTACACTTCTCAGCATTCACTTGCTTTTCCAGCTCTTTAATAATAGATTTAACTCTTTTCTCTTCTTGCAACCTTCTCTGGGGAAATTACTTATTATTTTTGTAATTATCTTAGCATTCTGTGGAGGCAGCATGCAATAGGTAAGCAAAGACTTTAGAGACAAACTGCTTGGGTTCAAATACAGGACCCTACCACCTCTAACTGTGAGTCACCTTAGGCATGTTATTTAATCTCCTTCCTCACCTATAAAAGACAATGATAATATAACCCACCTCATAGAGATGTTTTCAGAATGAAATAAACCACTATATATAAAGTGATCAGAACAATGCCTATTACACAGTAAGTCCTCTATGTGTGTATGCTATTATTATTAAGGGGCATCTACTGCTTTTGCCTGCCCAGTGCCCCTTTCCCCTTCTTTTTACAAATGTTTCAGTTTTCCATTGAAGAACTATGTCTCCCCATGCCATACAAATTTGGCACAATTCTCAGTATGAACTATTTCCAACTCCTGTTTGGCAACGGGTAGGCACACCACCAAAGTTAGACCCCTAGAATATAAATCTTAAGCAGAAGGACTCAAGACAGAAAACTGTTCAAATTTAGTCCTTCTGGTGTTAAGGCCTTGAACAAGCTTTTTCTGAGTTCTTGCCCCCTAGACCTCTGGAACTGTGCTGTTCTTTCCAAAATCTGATTAACAGTTCTTCCTTTGATTCTGTTAGCTATTAAATCACCTTTAATAAATTCCATTTTTGTGGGAAATTGTCAAAATTTATTTCTGTTGTTTGTATAACGATTATGTTAAGCAAATAGGCCTCCCATATTAAATCATGAAGTAACTTTACTTTTGTCTCTCATGGTCTCTAGAAATCTATTCAGGAGCCTCCCTCTTCTCTGGCTCTTGCATAGAAGTTAAGACAGTGGCTCTGAGGCCAAACATTTTGGGCACAAATTCAGCTAGCTATGTTAATTACTATCTGTTTACCTTCCTTACCTATAAAATGGGGGAATAACAACACCTACCCCACCAGGTTACTACATAACCAAAATGACTTCCCAAATGTAAAATGCCTGGAAATGTGGTTGGCACATACTAAGTCCTGAAAAATGTTAATATTGCTGATGGCAGGCAGTGGTGGCCCAGTGAGGCTGTCTTTCTTTCTCACAACCCATCACATCTGGCCCTAACTATTCTTGCTTCCATGCATATGCTCCTGCTACCCCTCTCCTTTTCTAAACCCTTCAAGACATAATTAATTCAAGCACCACGACAGCCACGAGGCCCAAATTGATCTACAAAGATGCCATTAACCTGATATTATGCTTGTATAACCTAGAAGATACGAGAGTCTTCCCATTGTTTTTAACTGTACCTGTGTGTAAATTATGACTTCCCCAACAAGAAAAACTTCCTTGGAGCCAATAATATTTTATATTCTTTTATGTCCTTCATATTACATAGTCCTGAGTAGGGGGTCACAGTAAGTCCTTAATAATTAACTTATGAATGGCCCCCTGAACAGCTAAAAGTATTTGCAATCACAATTATTTCTGGGTTTGTAGAGCTTCAAGCCCTTAGGCCTATGTTTCATCTTATGAGTATGTGCTACTGAAGTGTGCACATAGCTCATGTTTTACGGTTTATAAGCTTACAAAAAAGACAAGCTACAGAATTTGGTTTTCTTCCCACACTGGTCCATACACATTGGGCATCCAATAAATAGATATACTGTATTTTCCGGTGTATAAGATGACCGGGCGTATAAGATGACCCCCTAATTTTACAGTTAAAACAGAGGTTTAGGCCTATATTCGCTGTATAAGACTACCCCCCACTTCCGAGGCTGTAGACTTATACAGCGAATATAGGCCTAAACCTATGTTTTAACTGTAAAATTAGGGGGTTGTCTTATATGCCCGGTCGTCTTATACACCGGAAAATATGGTAATTTATCAATGTATTAATAATCTATTATTAATAATAGTCTACAAAAGAGTTGAAAACTTCAGGAGCTGAAAATGAATTTCAAATACAACAGGAAATTTCAAACATATCTGCTTCTGTTAAGATATGAAACTATAATGCTGAAAGGTCTTGTTTTTATTTAAAAATTAAAAACATGAAGAAATACTCAGACACTTTTTCCCCTTTAATACATTTTTTTTCTCATAAGAATTGTTGATGAAGGATAAAGTAGAGAAGATAACTATGGTACATTTTTATTGTCATGTTTCTGGAGAAATGTTCTGAATAACATAAAGTATACCATCTCCTTTCTCTGATTTATGTAAGCATATAAAAAAATACATGTAGAAATAAAAACTTTCCCCAGTGATGCCTAAGAAAATATCATTCACATAAAAAAAAAAGATTGGGAAAACCCGAATGGCACAGCATTAAGAGCTCGCTTTGCAGCCCTGGGGACCAAGGATCGAATCCTGGCCCCAGCCCGTGAGGACCCATATACTGAACTGTGGTGTTCCTCCCATGCAGGAGGCCCCCAGTTCAGTTCTTGCCCCCCAGTTGGGCCCCTGGTTCAAGGGGGTGTGCCTCCCATGCTGGAGGCCCCCACCCCAGTTCCGCCCTGCGTGACAACCCACCCACCTGTGTGGAACAAAACCATGTCAAAAACTGATGATGTACAACTAAAGAGACTGCTCTGGTTCCTCCCCCTTTTCTCTGTCTCTCTCTGTCTCTGTCTCTCTCTGCCTCTGTCAAAAACAATAAAATAAATCTTTAAAAAAAAGATAGCTTTGTGAGCAGATATTTTTAGTCATGTAGAAAAGTCAATGGAGAAAGAGAAATTAAGTAAGCCTAGACTCAATTACATGTGAAGATGTATGTGAGAGATGCATACATTGACTCATTTAACGGATCCTGAGAACAAGCTTATACACATATTACATCTAAATGACACCTCTATAAAATTTCATACTTGGGGGAAGCCGGGATGGCTTAGTGGGTTAAGCGCTCACTTTGCAGCCCCGGGAACAGAGGATCAAATCCCGGCCCTGGCCTGTGCAGACCCATATGCTGAACTGGGAAGTGCCCCCAGTTTGGTTCTCACCAATGTGAGAGGCCGGCCCAGTTCCTGCCCTGTGCAGCCCCGCGCCCACCTGTGGAATGAAAGTATGTGGAAAAACCAATGATGTGCAGCTATGGAGACTGTTCTGGGCCCTCCCCATTCTCTCTATCTCTGTCTCTGCGTAGCTCTTTGGCTAATTGTTGTTTAATAAAAAGGTTATTTCAAAGTTAAGAAAAAATGTTTTTCTAAATGCCATCCATTACTAGTTTTTCAGCCAGACCAAATCTTCATGGTTTTTCTTTCTACAGAACATTGTAAGAGAAAAAGAAAAGGGAAGAAGGAGAAGGATAAAAGAGAAAAAAAAAAAATCTATATATCCTACTTGGATTGTGCAAGACAGCCTGGGGCAACCACATTCTGATTCTCCTCCTCATTCTGCAGTGCAGTGAGCTCTACCATGTTAACCATCACATCAATGGTGTGACCAGGAAGCTGGGGAAGCACTGAAATGATCTTCTCTACCAAGTTGTCTCCATGATGTCCAACTGCTCCTGTTTAAACAGACAGAAAATATGAACTTACAAAATGGCAGGAGAAGGAAGCTAGATTAATGTTTTATAATGGTCCTTCTATTAATAATAGCATAGATTTTTATTTTCTGTTATAAAATCAATAACACAAGTCTAGCATTTTGTCCTCTGTAACACTAACCAAGCTTACAATTACCTAGTCAATGTGTGCCTTTTGTGTTGGACTTAATGCTTCATGAGGGCATGCACTGTGTTTGCTCTGATTACTACTATGTCCCCAGCACCTAGCACAGTACCTATTGATATGGTAGGTATCAACAAATATTGAATGAATAAATAGTTAGCATATAGTCATCCAGGTAAACAGTGTCATAGGATAATACTATCCTGAAAGTTTAAAGCCTAACTTTATTTTACTGATGAAGACCTTAAAACCCAGAGGGCTTAGAAAATTGACAGAGAATAGCAGATCTCCCCTGTGCTAGACCCTTATTTTCATAATGGCAACTGTTCATCTAGTTTAGTCTGTACCGATCATGTCTAGCAGACAACTTGGCACCCAATAGACTCTCATTCATGACTGAGAAATAAATGAATGAATAGTACAGTTTGCAATGATAGAGACATTTATAGAGTGTTTTCTATGTGCCAGGGACTGTTCTAGGTGCTTCACATGTATAAACTCTTTTAATAACAAGTGAATTAATGAACTCAAATTGAAAGTTAAGACCAATGAGCGATTAATAGTTTTTTCTATGAAAACAACTTATCTCTCCAAAGTCATTGCTTAGAAGACTTCATTCTAACAGTGGATGGGATGTGGCCCATTTAGTACTTATTTTTATCCCACCCACTTTAAATTAACATTTTGCTTCCTAATGTCTCTCTACATCTATCTTTCTATATTGGTTGTGTGTGTGTGTGTTGCTTGTTTTGTTTGTTTTGCCATGTTATATTAATTGGACAGAAGAACCAGGGGAAAAGACAAAACTAGGAATTCAAGGAATCATTTTCATCATCATCACCATCACAATAGCTAGTATCTACTGAGACCTTATGATGTACCAGGTATTAAACTCCATATTGTACATTTATAATCAACTTAATTCTTACAACTCTAATAGGAAGGTATTATTATGCTCATTTACAGAGTAGAAGATTCAATTTAAGTAACTTGCTCAAGAGTACACTACTTACAAATTACCAACCAAGAATTCAAACTCAGGAGGCAGATAACTTCAAAAACTACACTTTTTATTTATTAATTTTTTTAATCAGGCTCATAAAAGTGACTTAAGGCAGAGCCAGCATGAGTGCTTCTAAGGTGACTTCTGATTTTAAAGAAAATAGTTCTTGTATCACCAGTAGAATATTCATCGATTAGGCCTCTAGAGAACCACATCTTATTTATGTTGTCTATGATTTATGGTTGTCTCCCCAGCACTCACACTATAAGCTCCTCATTAAATATTTGCTGAATGAACCTCTAGTGACTATGAGTGGCGCTCAGTTACAGAGCGGGGTCAAGTCTCTGAGTGAATCATATCTTTCAACTAAGCCTGGAATGGACATACATTTTTAAATATTCATTTTAAAGAAACCTAAAACTCAGCTCTCTATGATAATTTCATGTTTGGAACAGTTTAACTCTACTAAGTCATCAGTTAACACCTCTCTAACAAATTAAAGCTCTTATGAAGGATTATTGATAATACTTGTATTTGCATATTCCTAAAAAGTTCCCAAGTGGACATTTCTCCTCCACATCAGCATAATTACTTTTTCTCACTCTTTTGGACTAGATGCAGTGGTAGTTAACAATGTAAGATGTATTTATACATTATAGCATTTAACAAATTGATTGTAACTGCTAACTTACCAGTTTGTATCTCCCTCTAGACCAGGGATTCCCAATCCCGTGCCCGTGGGAGCAAAGGCGCCCGCAGCCTGATTTGTGTGCGCCCGCCATTATTTGACTGCATCAGAAGCTTTTCATAAACACTAAGTAAAACTATAATTTATTTTTACACATTTGTTAGAATTTTAAAATATTGTTTGAGTAGCTACACAGGTTTATTATATTCGTTGGTATGTTTGCGATATCGTATGTATAAGTTTTTCCCTAGCTGTCGCCTTTGTACATGTCGCGTCTTGTTTAGCCGCTGCACTCTTTAAACTCTCCTCCACCCAACTGGGAGGTGCGAAGTTGCCATTTTGATTGCAGTTGCTGGACTGATCGGGTCGTGACGGTC
>PVKE010012085.1:28444-39094 GCA_004027555.1 Craseonycteris thonglongyai
AATGAACTAAAAGCGAGGTAGGTAATCTATTATTATGGTGGCAATTTGATATGATATTGTAGTTCTATAACTATTTTTATTTTTATTTTTTTAGTCCTAAAATGAGTGGACCAAATAAGAGAAAACGAACCTATAATTTTAACACAGACTGGGAGGAATCATATTGTTTCATTAATTGAAAAGGTAAATGCGTTTGCCTGTTGTGTGGCAGTAGCATTGCAGTGCCGAAAAAACATCTTGTTGAACGTCACTTTCAGACAAGTCATACCACTTTTGATACGAATTATCCACTTAAATCTGAAGAAAGAAAAAAATAAATCAACTACAATTAAGTTTAACTACTCAACAGACTGTTTTCACTAGACATGTGGAAAAATCTAAAAAGGCAACCATTGCTTCTTTCAAAATTTCTCACATGCTCGCAAAGAAGAGAAAACCTTTCCAGGATGGTGAATTGTTAAAAGAAGCATTTCTGACTGCTGCCGGTTGTTTGTTTGAGGAATATTCTAACAAGCGTGAGATTATGTCGGCGATACAAGACCTACAGTTGTCAAATAACACAGTCACAAGAAGAATACATGCAATTTCAAAAGACTTGCAAACTCAGTTAAAGACTGCCTTGGAAATATGTGACTGCTTCTCTCTGCAATTTGACGAGTCAACAGATATACCAGACACCGCACAGTTGGCAGTTATGGTGAGAATGGTATTTAGTAACTTCACAGTAAAAGAGGAGCTGTTGCAAATATTACCAATGAAAGGACAGATGAGAAGTGAGGATATTTATAAAACTTTCAGAACATATGCCAGGTCGATAAACATGCCTTTGCATAAGTTGTCTGCGATAACTACCGATGGGGCACCAGCAATGGTTGGTAAAAACAAAGGATTTATTGCCCTTTGCAGGAAAGATGAATCATTTTCAAACTTTATGTCCTACCACTGTATTATCCATCAGGAAGCTTCATGTTGTAAAATTCTGCCCTTTGAACATGTTATGAAAATAGTCACAAAGATAATCAACTCTATTCGAGCAGCTCCATTGCAACACTGACTTTTCAAGGCCCTGTTAGAAGATACTGAAGATAAAGAACACGATCTCATCCTGCATACTGAAGTACTTTGGCTCAGTAAAGGTAAAGTTCTTACAAGATTTGTGAACTTAATTGAAGAAATACAAACATTTATACATGATAAAAATGAAAATTAGGATGAACTAACAGACTCTTGCTGGCTGGTGGATTTGGGTTTTCTTGCTGACACCATGGAAAAATTAGATTCTTTCAATTTGGAGTTGCAGGGAAAAGACAAAAATATAGCTGACATGATAAGCTCTGTAAACGCATTTAAAGCAAAATTGACTTTGTTGATATCACATCTGCATATCAAGTCTCTCATGCACTTCCCATATATGAGGAAAATGCTAGGTAACAATTAATTAAACGTGTCATTATTTATTGAGACCCTGCAAGTGCTTCAAAAACAGTTTGAAGAGAGATTTCTGCACTTTACAAATATCAAGCCAATTGTCTCCTTCTGTATCAATCCTTTTACTTGCCAAATAAATGTAATAGAACTAGCCACATGTATTGCAGACCTTGTTCAGGAGAAAGCAGAAGAACTAGAGTTAGAAATTTTGAACCTTAAGAACGATATTTTGCTAAAATCCTTACTATCAGAGGACTTATGGAACATAGTCGACAAAGAAAGGTTCCCATTATTTTAAAAAGCGGCATATAAAAATCAAATTGTTTTTCGGGTCAACGTATTTATGCGAATCTTTGTTTTCAAACATGAATTTAATAAAATCACGATATAGATCTCGACTTACTGATGAGCACCTTAATAATTGTTTGCTAACAGGGTTGTCGTCATACTCTCCTAATTACGAGGCACTGGCCAATGAAATGCAATGCCAAAGATCACACTGACAGATTGGTTTTTTTTATGTTTTCTTTTATGTTTTTTTAAATGATTTTATTATACGTGTGTTTATTTACTTTGTATTACGTTTTGTATATATGTTTCTTTGTGTGTATATAATTTGTACAATAAATTTATTATTTTAAAATTATTTTTGTTTATTTTTTATTCTTGTTCAATAATGAACATCCTTAGAAATAGCTGGTGCCCGCCGCCCTACCGATATTTTAGAATGCGCCCTAGGGTATAAAAAGGTTGGGAACCCCTGCTCTAGACTATAAACTCTGTGAGATCAGGAATTGTGATGGCATCCCATTCATCTTTGTATCCACAACGTGACATATAGTAAGAAGTCAATGAAATATACACTGATTCAACAAAAGTCCCAGAACCTTGGAGAGTGGTTCTGAAGAAATCCACAGCAATCCAACTCACCTGTGAGATCCAGAGTTCTATCCACAAAGACCACTGACGCCCTGCCTGGGGAACTCTTCCTCCTGTTCTTCGCAGGGGCATAATTGGCCAGATCTGCAGCGATGATCCGACTGAGGGAACCTACAGCAAAACACTCCTCCCGGACCCCTAAGTGCTCACACAGAGAACTAAGGCCGGACACCAGGCACCTGATGTGCAGCAGCAGCTCAGGGGTCAAGGCAGTGGCATCCACCTCACCCAGGCTTCTCAGACTCCTCTTGTCCGGTCGGGCACTGTTAAGGAGATGCACATCCTGGGGCAGCAGTGGGAAAAGGGAAGCAAAGGCTGGGGTCAAAGCAAAGTAGGGAGTGACAGGGGCGAGCAACAATGGGACGTGAAGCACCTCGGCGGTGTAGTTCATATTGCCCATCCACTCACACAGCTTCTCTTCTAGCTGCTCGAACACCGGCTGCTGCCCCTCCAGCTCGGCCGCTGCCGCGGCTGGCACATGATTAGCCGTGAGGTGGACAGCGTGGTTCACGGCCGTGACCACCACACAATACTGGAAGTGACTGCGGCAGATGATGTTCCGTAGAGTCTCCACGGTTCGGCCTTTCAGTAGGCAACTCAGCACAAACACCGCCTTGGGCTGCTTCGCTCCGCCACCAACTGCTGTAGGTTCGAACTCCCTCAAGTGACACGCAGGTCCCCCGACCGCCTCCAGGAGCCGGGTGGATCCACAGCCCCAGTGCAGGCTTTCGGCACAGGTGGCGTCCAGGTAGACCAGAGCCCGTTTCACTTTAGCCAGCACTAGGTCCCAGCCCTGCTGGGTAAAGGACTGCACGCCTGGGGAGCTCATAGTTGGGGATTCGCAGACTTGGGCACTCAGGTAGAGAAACTTATCTCAGAGCTCACAGCTTCCGGAAACTGGGCTCCCTAAGACTTGACAATCAACACAGTCCACGCGGAGCCTCTTACTTGTCCAGTGGCTGCGCACGGTGATGACGTCACGGGGCGTAATTGACTTGTGGGGCGATAGCTCCAGGAAGTGTGCTGAGGGATGAAGGTGAGCGGGCTTGCGTGGCTCCCGGGCTCCTAGGAATCTCAGGGAGATGCGAAGCAGCTGCCCAGGAAATAGCTGCACTGTTCTTTTTTTCTACCTGTCTGCTCAGATTATTTTTTCCGGCCCCGGAGAATACTAACTTTGATATCTTCTCTGGATATGAACACATCTCTGAAAATACAACCACTCTTCCCCGTCTAAAGTCCGAGCAGCCAAGGATAACACAACCAACTGTAATGTTTTGTAGTTTCCAGATTGCTGTCACATGCGTTACAGCACACAGGCCTCCTTTGCACTTCCTCCGCCTTCCCTCCCTCATCGCACTGTCAGTAAATTTTGGTGTTTCAAAAAAAAAATCTCAGAATCCAGCCCCTTCTCTTCATCCTTGCTGTGACTACCTTAACCCACCATCAACACTCACCTAGACAATTGCAATGATACCCCACTATTTCGCAGCTTTCCATCTCTTCTCCCTCCTATCAGTGTAAATTAATCTGGTCCTATCATTTTCTTGCTTAAAATAGGGTGACCGGACGTCCCGCTTTTGGCGGGACAGTCCCGATTTTTAACAATTTGTCCCGTGTCCCGCGGCGTTTTAAAAAAGTCCCGATTTTTGGAAAGAATGCACGACAAGCTAGGGAACGCCTGGAGATAGACCAAATTTTTAATCAAGAACCCCCTCCCCTCTGGTCAATGGTGTCCCGCTTTACCAATGTTAAAACCTGGTCGCCTTAGCAAAAGCCTCTCCTGGCCCAATTGCCTGCAGGATACAGTCAGACTCCTTAAAATGGCACCCTAATCCTTCATGATTTTTTCATTTTCTCTCCAGCTAGTCTCAGCCTGGAACATTATATACCTGCACAAAGGTCAACAGATAGAGCCCAGAACGGTGCATGGGTTCAACTCATTCAACTACTACGTATTAAGCACTTACTAAATATAATCAGCATGCTAGGCTCCTAATATACACGGTTAATAAAATATATATTTGCTGATCCACAAAGAATTTACAACTGGTAAACTAACAAAAATAATCATTCTAATGATACCTTCCATGTGAGAATTTTCCTAAGTCATCACCACTACCATCACCCTGTTCTCCCTTCAGCCCTCCAACACATAACACTCAGTTAATAGCGCTGCTAAGTACTTGCCATATCATGGGTTGTTTTAACATACCTGTTTTCCTCAACATATCTGTTCTGCTATCTCATGCACTAGCGGTGGGGTATTTCCAACACTAGAACATAACAGGTGTTCAACATATGTTTGTTGAATAAATGTTTAATTCATATCCATATAATAAATATTATAGTCAACCAATTTTTAATGGACTTGTACAATGTTCCAAACACTGTGTTGGGCATTGAGGATAGAGAAATAAGCCACAGTCTTGCCTTCATAATCTGAACTAAAAGGACTCACTCATGCAAAGCAAGCAAATGCAATAAAATCTTACAGAAGAAATGACTTTCTTAAATGTATAAGAATTACAAATAAGGAAACATAAATTCTGACTGGGTGAAGTAAAAAAGGTCAGAAGTTTCATATAGGGCATTAGTTTTGAGTTGCCTTCAAAGAAATCCAGGTGTGCACCAGGTGAACAGGATGCGGAGGAGTATTCCTGGCAGTCCAGACAGAAAGTGCAACATGAACAAAACTGTAGTTGTGAAACTGTACAACACCTGTTTTGGAACTAGAAACAGTTTTAGTACAGCTAGAGTGTATTGTATAAAGAGAGACCCAAAAGAAATGGGAGCTAGAAACTAGAAAAGAAGGGCTAGACCAGTTAGTCTTATTTTTTATTCTAAGTAGTAGCAAACAAGGGGGAACTATTAAAATGTTTTGTTTTTTGTGGGTTTTTTTAGATTTTTTTTTTTTAAGATCTATTTTATTGTTTCAGAGAAGCTAAGAGAGAGAGGGAGAGATGGGGGTGGGGAGAACCAGAGCAGTTTCCACAGTTGTACATCATTAGTTGTGACATGGTTTTATTCCACACAGATGGATGTGGGACCACGCTGGTTGGGAACTGAACCAGGAGCCTCAAGCATGGGAGGTGAGGACCTTTGCCACTGAGCCATCCTTAGGGTAACAAGTTGCACTGCAATTCAGCATATGGGTTTGCATGAGCCAGGGCCAGGAATCAAACCCCAGACCTCACTATGTGAGGCAGGCAGTCAACTACTGAGCTATCCCGGCATCCCCAATTAACGTGTTTTGAGGAGTGGAAATAATTTGTTCACATACAGAACAATAACAGCAAAAATTATTCTAATAGAGATATGGGCAATGATTTGAATTCAGTAAGATTTGGAGCAGGGAGAACATTTAGGAAACAGTAGCAGCAACCACTTGGGCTAAGGTAGATAAGGATGTCAGTAAAGGGGACTGACAGTGACAGGTGTCTAAAGAGATGTTAAGAAGATAAAAACAAAAAGCCTGGTTACTGGATTAACAAAGAGAGAGAGGCCGAGGGAAATGTTCTGATTAATGTCCACTTTTCTGCCTCAGTGACTGGTAAGTGGTAGTCACCAAGATTTGGAAAATCAAAAGAGAAGCAGATTGGGAAATACATGTACTGAGTTCATTTGGGGCATGTTTTTGTTTATTTGTCAATTTGTCTTTTTAATTGTGACAAAATACACATAACATAACATTTACCATCTTAACCATTTTTAAGTCTGTAATTCAATGGTGTTTTCCCGTTGTTCTACAGCCAATCTCCAGAACTTTTTCATCTTGTGAAACAAACTCTCCACAGTATATCCATTATACAACTCCCCACTCCCCTCTACCCCCACCCCTGGCAACCATCATTCTCCTTTCTTTTTCTGTGAGCTGACTACTATAGATACCTCATTTAAATGGAATCACAGCGTTTGTCTTTCTGTGACTGGCTTATTTCACTAATTTCTCAAGGTTCATTCATATTATAATATGTGTCAGAATTTCCTTCCTTCCATTGCTCTCAGATATAATGGCAGCGTCAAATTAATTCCTGATAAAATTACATGATAATCAGATTTACTCCATTTAAATATGATTTTTACTTCTCTGTTCAAAATGGCTAGCTTTTCAGTATAGAGATTCCCCAGAAAATTAGGAATGGAATTGCCATATGAACCGGCAACCCCTCTTCTGGGTATCTACTCAAAAAACTTGAAAACCTTAATTCAGAAAGATAATGTGGCACATTGTTCATCGCAGCACTGTTTATGGTGGCCAAGTCATGGAAAAAACCAAAGTGTCCTTTGATAGATGACTGGATAAAGAAGCTGTGGCACATTTACACAATGGAATACTACTCAGTGATAAGAAAAGATGACATACAATCATTTGTGACAACACAGATAGACCTTGAGACCATCTTACTAAGTGAAATAAGTCAGACTGAAAGAATCAAGAAACATATGACCTCACTTATAGGTGGAATATAAAACTGAAAGTAACAAAGAAACAAAGACTCATGGACACAGCCAATAGTTTGGTGGTTACCTGAGGGTAAGGGGGGAGGTGGATAAAAGAGTTGGTGGGGATAGGAGTTGGGAGTGGGCACCAGGTATATGGTGATGCAAAGAGAGCTGATTCTGGGTGGTGAGCACATAATGCAATGCATAGATGATATAATGTAGAATTGTACACCTGGAAACAATGTAATTGTTACCAAACAATGTCACCCCAATAAAGTTAACAATAAAAAAAGTAAAAAAAAAATAGCCAGCTTTTATTTCCCATTCCTCATAAAATCAAACATATCTCCCTTCACTTCATTTCTAAGTCCTCTATATGCAGGAACAACATAAGGATTTACTAAGCACTTTCCATGTGCTTGATATTGTACAACAGGATCTGGTGACTACAGAAAACAAGTGTTCCCATTCTTAAGGAGTGTGCAGTTTATAAAACAGTGTATATGTAATAGGAGATGATATAATTTTTCAGAAACAACTAAAGTTTAGTGTTAAAATATATCAGAGTATATAGGAAGATGGGTAATTGGGGCTTGATGGCTCATGGAGCTAGCTAGAGAAGAAGGAAACCTCTACACATAAGCACTTATTCAAGTTATTCAAAGGACAAAAGGCCTAAACCATAACCTACCACCTGCTTGTCTCTACCTTGTCAAATATTTTGGCATTTGACATTTTAGCTTTGTTATCCTCCCAAGAAGTGGGTGTAAAATGTTATTTTAATGTATCAATTTCCTGTTGAGGAAACTGAAGAATATTGAGATTTAAGCAGCATATTTAAAATTGGCAGTATATAGCACAGTCAGGCCTAAATGATATATCCATTCAAAACACATTTATGAGTACTTGCTACCTTTTAGATACTGAGAAAAGCACTGTTGATTAACTCTTATCATAATTTTAATCATCATATACTAAGTATTCCCTTTCAGTATTTCTCAGAGATATGCTGTTAAAACTGTAGCTTTGTTGTTGCTGTTGTTTTGCCAAGAACCAAAGGATCACACACACACACACACACACACACACACACACACACACACACGGAAAGAAAACCCCAATAAAATAAAAACAAATATAATCAGAATATATGGAGTATTGTAGTTTGATAAGGTCATATTTTACAATATCATCAAGCTACCTGTACTTGGAGTCTCCTCTGGTAAGCAGGGAGATAAAGACACCTTTAACTTTGCAAGCTTACTCAGGCAAGAAACTTAATTTGGAATCAAGGAAGGAAGAAGCCTTTTAAGACTATTTATTAGTGATTTATGGGCTTTTCAAAGCTTAATTCAAATACTACCTCCAGCATGAAGGCAATTCTGATGCACCAATTATTTTCAGTAACTCTTCCATTTGTTTAAGTTATGCCCTGAAAGATAAGTTCATTTCAGGCAGCTGAAAGAAGAAAGAGGCTCCTCAGCAAATGGTAACTGGTTCTCCTATGAAAGCCAGCAAGGTTCATTATATGCTCATGGAATGATAGATAGAAAGATAAGACTAGCCTATAAGTGGATTGTCTTATGATACTCCAAAACAGAAGGTAAAACCTTCATTCCACTATTGTTAGTAAAGGCCAAGGAGATCTACTAAGAGTTGGCATCACACCAGAAAAAGAGAGTGACATTAAAAAGAAAAAAAATCCCTTTTTGAGGGAGGTCTTGGTCTAATGGACAATCTTAGGAATATAGCTATGTAGTCAAATAGTTACTATATATTGATAGACACATACCATAGAAGCAGCACAGGGTCTAGAAGGGGAGTGATTAGCTCTGTTCTACCCACTCCCCAATAACGCTGACCTCATCTATATCCTCTTCCTCCTTCCTACATTTGGGGTTCCTTGAACACACTATGTATGCTTCTGTCCCAGAACCTTTGCACTGCACACTCCCTCTGTCTGACAGGACTTTACCCGGCAATCCACGGGGCTTACTTTTTCTCTCCATCCATGTCCCCGCCCTTCTATCACCAATTGATATAAAGTGGCACCCTATCCCTTTTCATCACTCTACTTTGGGTCCTCCTATCCTGCTTACCTTTCTTTATCATCCTTAACACCACTTGACATATTGTACACTTATGTTTGGTGACTATAAGCTTCATGAGAGAAAAATTTGGCTTTACTCACTGTTGAATCTACATAGCCTAGAAGAGTTCTTGACACTCCATAGACCCTCCATAAATATTTACTGAATAAATAAAAAAATGGGATAAGATAAAGTGAAATTCAGGTAAGACTTCACAAAGTTGATTACGCTTCAACAGAGTTCAGAAGGATGCAAGGGATTATCTTAAATAGATAAAGGAGACTGGGAATAGCAGGTAGAAGTGTATTCAAAGGTAAGGGGAATTAAAACCACATGATTTGTTTAAGTAATCACAATGCTGTCATATTGGTGGGATGTAAATACTTTGTATGTACTTCCATTATAGCACATCCACCTTTTCCTTTGTAGGAGAGTTAACTGTTTACCACTTTTTTCTCAATAGAGAGCTCTTTGAGGGCAGGAACTATGTTTTTACTTTTATCTTTATTTTCTATGTTCTTAAACAGCAGATATTCAGTAATTGTTAAATAAGTAAATGAAAAAAACTTTATTGATTAGAGTACATAAACATATTGATTGACTTTTAAAACTAAAATGAATTTCTTCCTGTTGAAAAGTGAGTGTTCTGTTTGAAAACATTATAACTGAAAGGGACTTTAGAGATCATCCAATTCAGCTTTTCCATTTTACAGATGATAAAACTGAAGCACAAAGAACTTGATTACCTGAGGTCATGCAATTATTAGGTATAGTTAAGAACTAGAGGGATGCCAGGATAGCTCAACAGGTTGAGTGCTTGCCTTACAACTCCAAGATCCAGGAATTGAGCCCCGATTCATGTAAATCCATATGTTGAACTGCAAGGCAACTGGTAACCCCGGAGATGGTTTGGCATTGAAAGTGCTTGCCTCCCTCATCGGTCCTATAGCACAGGGGTGGCCAACTTTTCTGTATATAAGATCTACTTTTTATCTTAAAAGTGTGTCGCGATTGACTTGTTGTCATAGGCGTAGTCTAAGGGGGAAGAAGGGGTGTGAAATGCATACTATGTTTATACACTGTGTTTCAGTATAAGGTGCCTTCCAGCGAGGTATGGGTAGATAAGTAAAATATATGTTCAAAACTATTTTTTATTTTTTAAATCACTTATTAAGTTTTCGAGATATAGGCTCATGAAGAAAATAAATTTCCAGACCCAACTTTTGATAGCAGCATTCCGTACATGCGGTACCTAAAAAATTAGATTTTCTGACACTTTTTCAAGGTAGATTTTTACTAACTTAAAATGCAATTTAATTTTTTTATCAACTGCAATGTATAAGTTGTACTATTTGTTCGTAAATATGAAAAAGTTGTTATAAAAATGCACAGTATGGCTGATAATTTGATTTCAATATTTCACTTTCGCGGTTTTTTTGGGGGCCAGGAAAATTTATCATGAAAGAATAATATGACTTACTTTTTGCTAATCTATCAATAGCTTGCTGAGTACACCTCATACTGAAATATAAATATACGGCTTATCTACCGACGTAAAAAACAACAACAATAATTATTTAAAGGGCCAAAAAACTCACGTCCAGGGGAATTAAAAGAACATGGATAATTATTAACAATATTTATTAATTCAAAGTAGCTACAGATAAAGACAGATTTAGAATTGACTTTGTTGCCTTAACATTAATGGGAAGACTGAGTTTGCATGTCTCTAACCAAGGAATCATAATTA
>PVKE010012086.1:0-27500 GCA_004027555.1 Craseonycteris thonglongyai
GATAGCTTTGGCGATTCGTGGTCTTTTGTGGTTCCATACAAATTTGATGATTTTTTTATCTATTTCTTGAAAGAATGACTGTGGGATTTTGATGGGAATGGCATTGAATCTGTATATTGCTTTGGGGAGTATGGCCATTTTAACTATGTTGATTCTTCCAATCCATGAACATGGAATGTCTTTCCATTTCTTTGTATCCAGAGGGTTTGACTTAAGATCTGCAGAGAAGAGGTTTAACTCTTTCTTTCCAAATTATATACCTCTCCCATTCCTGATTATAGAGGGAATGTCTCTAGTCTTTCCCTATTAAGTAAGATGCTTACTTTGGGACATGTATATTTGCATGTGTGTGTGTGTGTGTGTGTGTGTGTATGCATATATGTGTGTTTGCATGTGAGAATGTTTAACATGTTAAGCTACTGTGCATTGAGTCCTGTGTTACTGAGCACTTTTAAAAAAAATTCTATTTTTGACAGAGAGAGACAGAGAGAAGGGGGAGGGCCCAGAGCAGTCTCCGTAGTTGTACCTTATTAGTTTTCGACATGGTTTTGTTCCACACCAGTGGGTGGGGGCCACACAGGGCAGGAACAGGGCTGGGGGCCTCCTGCATGGGAGGCATGACCCCTTGAGCCAGAGGCTGAACCTGGGGGGTGAGAACCAAACTGGGGGCCTCCCATGGGAAGCACACCCCATTTCAGCATATGGGTCTGTACGGGCCGGGGCTGGGATTCGATCATCAGTCCCAGGGGCTACAAAGCGAGCACTTAACCCCCTGAGCCATCCCAGCTTCCCCCTGAACACTTTTCAATGACTGAATACTGAATGTGGTTAAATGAAGTTTTGACATCTATGCTGATGACCATATACAAGGGCTATCTGGAAAAAAATTCAGCCACAAACACCTCTATTTTTCCTATTACATGGCTGGATACTTTATGGACAGCCCTTGTATAATTAATTTCTCTTAGATCTATTGACTTTATATGATAAACTATACAAATGGATGGTTACATCACGTTGGAATTCCTGCAACTCTGCTTGATCACAACCTTTAGGATATACCGCCAGGTTATATTTGTTAACATTTTACTTACAATTTTTGCATTGTTACTGGTACGTAGCATTACTGCTTCATTTCTCTTTTTTTGTAAGGCCTTTATCAGATTTTAAATGAATGTTAAAAGAACCTGGAGATTTCCTTTCTTTTGTCTGAGCTCTGGAACAGTTTACATAGTATTGGGATTATCCGAGTTTGAATTTTGAAAGAAGTTCCCGGTGAGCGTATCTGTGGACGGCGCTTAATCAGCCTCTTTCAATGTTTCCTATTTCATGTCTTATTAGGTCTTTTACACCTTCTGTCTCTAGTGGGATCGTGTTAGTAAGTGGTATTTTTATACAACGTACATCTAGGTTTTCAAATATGTTTGCATGGAGTTGTGCAAAGTAGTCCCTGTTTTATTTTAAACTTCCTCTGTTTTGATGGTTAGCACCCCTGTTGTCATACCTTATTTGGAAATATATTGTTTTCTTCTCCCTTTTTTAAAAATTAGGTGAGCCAGTCATTTTTCTCTTTTCTTGAGCTTTATCCCAAGAACGAGATTCTTTTTCTTTTTAATTTTTAAATGTATTGGGGTGACATTACATAGGTTCCAGGTATACAATTCTACATGACATCGTCCATGCATTGCATGTGCTCACCACCTAGAATCGGCTCTCTTTCCAATCACCATATATTTGATTCCCCTCCCTACTCTCCCCCTCATCTCCCCCCTCCCCCCTTACCCTCAGGTAACCACTAAGCTAGAGGCTGTGTCCTTGACTTTTTGTTTCTTTGTTCCTTTCAGTTTTATATTCCACCTATAAGTGAGGTCAGATGCTTTTTGATTCTTTCAGTCTGACTTATTTCAGTTAATAAGATGTTTTCAAGGTCTGTCTATGTTATCACTAATGGCTGTATTTCATCTTTTCTTACTGCTGAGTAGTATTCCATTGTGTAAATGTACCACAGCTTCTTTATCCAGTCATCTATCAGAGGACACTGGTTGTTTCCATGACTTGGCCACCGTGAACAGTGCTGCGATGAACATTGGGGTACATATAACTTCGTGAATTAAGGTTTTCAAGTTTTTTGGGTAGATACCCAGGAGAGGGGTTGCGGGTCCTATGACAATGTAAATTTGTACAGACACTATGGAAGGCAGTATGAAGATTCCTCAAAAAATTAGGAATGGAATTACCATAAGAATGAGATTCTTGACTTACGAATTCCCACTTTCTGATCACTAACCAGTTAATTTCAGTTTGTATATGTACTGATGCCTTCTCTCTGTCTTCTTTGAGTTTATTTTGTTATTTATTTCACCAGTGTTTTGAGTTTGAGGCTTAGTTCATCCTTTTCTTCATTTTTTCTTTTGATTCTTATCTAGACAGAGACACGCATATATGTTATGAAGCGTCCAGAGCACTGTTTCAACTGCATCCCATAGAATCTGATATGGCCTGTGCTTAATAATATGTTCTCAGATTTCTATAGTTTCCTTCAGATTTTCCTTCTGATCCAAAACTTTCATAGCCTGTTAAATGTTCCAGATTAAAGAGCCTGTCTGAAAAAAATGAATCGATAACTTTGAACCTTCAGTGAAGACTTATACCATGGAGCAAAATGGGCATTCCACTCTAAAAATTTCCACATTGTAAGGGAGGTCGGTACTTACTTGTAATTGCTTTACCTTCTTCCTTGTATGTTACTATCCCTCTCCTTCCAGTACTATTGTTTTTACTCTAAACATGCCATACTTCCGGGGTACACCCCACAAACACAGCAAAAACAAACTCTGACTGCATCTCTCATCAGACGGAAGACTTTCAGGCAACCTACTAACCTCATTGGGCTCAACGGTGTCATCTATTTAAATAAGGCGTTGACTGTAAGGTTTGTTTTAGGTGTCGATTCTATTCTATATCTGCTGTAGGTATTAACTACTTCTGTTCCGATTTAGAAAAAGTTGAAACTCAAGTCAATTGCTACTTCTCACCTGCTGAATTTTATAAAGCCTAGGAATTTGGAGTCTTGTAAGTTTTTAAAAAATATTTTATTTCTTTTTTGAGAGGTGGGGGGGGAAGGGGAGGACCCAGAGCAGTCTCCATAGTTGTACATCATTAGTGGTGACATGATTTCGGTTCTTGCCCCCCAGTTGGGCCCCTGGCTCAAGGGGGCGTGCCTCCCATGCAGGAGGCCCCCAGTTCAGTTCCTGCCCTGTGTGACCCCCAGCCACCTGTGTGAAACAAAACCATGTCGAAAACTGATGATGTGCCAACTATGGAGACTGCTCTGGGCCCTCCCCCTTCTCTCTGTCTCTCTCTGCCTCTGTCGCTCTCTGTCTCTGTCAAAAAACAATAAAATAAATTTTTAAAATAAATTTATTCATTAATTTTTAAAATATGGCAAATTAATACAAAGGTCAGCAAAAATTGAACTCTATTAATTTGATATTCCGTAATTCAGGTATGTAAATGAACAGGTTAACCACTGGGCTATACGTAAATATTACGTCTGTGAAGGGCAGTGGGTTTTAAGTTTCTAAGAAAATCTCCAGTTAGCAGCTTAGAGTCTGCTAAAATTAGTAACGTAAAAGGAAATAACTGGTGTGAAAATGCAAGGTTAGCTGTGTGGGGAAATGTCTAATTGAGGGTTGCAAGTTTCTTGTATCTGAAGAAGAATAAATATTTTGAAGAGTAACATGGCAGGTAGCATTTTTCAAAGAAATTAAATGGTTATTAAAAGCAACAAGGAAAGTCACGGAAAGAAAATGGTAATAGAACAATCAAAGGAAAGGATAATGGAATAATAAACAGGTTAACAGTAGAAGAATGGTGATTAACAGAAGAAATCAAAAGTTACCATTAGAATGTTAATTACATTGAAAGCAGTGGAAGGAAATACATTCTGAAAAGCAGAAGTACTTTTCTATATAAAAATTCTATTGCTTCTAAACTTCTAAACTTTATATATTTAAAAGAAAAACATAAGTGACAAAAAAGAGAGAGAGAGAGAATACTGTTCAGAGTGAAAAGTGCCGAGCAATGAAAACAAGGATGTTCATGACCTATTTTTTATTTATTTATTGTTTTTTTGACAGAGAAGAAGACAGACAGAGACAGACAGAAGGGGGAGGGCCCAGAGCAGTCTCCATAGTTGCACATCATTAGTTTTCCATATAGTTTCACTGCACAGGTGGGCACGGGGCTGCGCAGGGCAGGAACTGGGCCAGGAGCCTCCCACATAGGCCCCGGCAAGAACTGAACTGGGGGTACACCCCAGTTCAGCATGTGGGTCCACCTGGGCCAGGGCTGGGATTCGATACTCAGCCTCCGGGGCTGCAAAGCGAGCGCTTAACCCACTGAGCCATCCCAGCTTCCCCTCATGACATATTTTTCACTCATCAAACAACCACTGATTAAGACTATTCTGGTGTGATGAGCACGTGGGGAAATCAGAACTTTCCTGGACCACTGGTCGGTGTGTGAATTCCTTTTGCCTTTCATGACACTCTGTCAAAAGAGAAATTGACCAGACCTCTCAGCTACCACACCTACTTCTAGAAATATACCCATAAGACCATCATATAAGTGTTCAAAGATATATCCAAAAGCATGCCCATGGAAGGGAGGCTGGGATAGCTCAGCAGGTTGAGTGCTTGCCTTGTAACCTCAAGGTCTGGGGATCAAATCCCAGCCCCAGCCCGTGCAAACCCACAGGCTGAACTGCGGTGCAACAGGTAACTGCCAGGATGGTGGTGAAGGTTCTCATCTCCCATGTGGGAGGCCCCCAGTTTGGTTCACGCCCTACGTGGCCCCACAGCCACCTGTGTGGAATGAAACCATGTCACCACTAATGATGTACAACTATGGAGACTGCTCTGGGCCCTCCCCACTTCTCTCTCTCTCTCTCTCACCTCTCAAACAAGAAAATAAAAAGATTTATCTTTTTTTTTTTAAATGAATGAAAATTAGGAAAAACTGAAATATCCATTAACAATGAAGAGGGTCAAAATAAACTGTGGTAGATCCACCAAAAAAGGCTATGGCTATAGCCATGAAAAAACATAAGGATGATAGACATCATCTCAAAACAAAGAAACTCAGCGCCACTATATATTCGTGTTCCTTGCTCCCAAATGGACCCCCGCTACTCTTTCCTTAACCAACATGCAGGCCGGCCCCTCTGCAGCTACAGCCAGAACCATTCTATTGGCAATAGTAGGAATGAAATCCTGACACACTGTCTGAATGAACCTGGGAAACATCGCGCTAAGTGAAAGCAGGTGGCCGTAGAGGACTGCACAATGCACGATACCATTTACATGAAATGCCTGGAACAGGCAAATCCGGGGAAACATCAAGTCAATTACTGGGCTGCATATGGCTGGGGGGAGGGGTTGGAATAGAGGGATGACGAGAGTGTGCAGGTTAAAGAAAGGGGGGTTGGGAGGTCAGGAAAATATTCTGAAATTGATTATAAAGAAGGGTGCACAACTCCATCAATATACTACAAGCCTCTGATTTGTACATCTTAAGTGGATGAGTGGTGTGGCACATGAATTATATTTCAATAAAGGCATTAAAAAGCCACAGGCTCTCCCATATGCTGAATATGCTTGCATGACTCTTTGCCACCTCAGTCCTCTCCTAATTAAAGCCAAATAAACTTTGTTTATTCTGCATGCAACAAGCCAGCTCTATCCTCATCCGTGTTACTCCACCCTTCTAGAAAGCCACCTGCCAATCCCTACCAACAGCTAAAACAACACTTCTTATCCATTCATTCAGATACGACTTCTTTGAAATCTAGCATAGTGGGAAGCCAGGATGGCTCAGCAGGTTAAGTGCTCGCTTTGAAGCCCCAGGGACGGAGGATCAAATCCTGGCCTCAGCCTGTGTGGACCCATATGCTGAACTGGGGTGTGCTTCCCATGTGAGGGGCCCCCAGTTCGGATCTCGCCCCCCAGTTTGGACCCTGGCTCAAGGGGGTGTGCCTCCCATGCAGGAGACCCTTAGTCCAGTTCCCACCCTGCACGGCCCCCACCCACTTGTGTGGAACAAAACTACCGGTATGTCAAGAACTGATGATGTACAATTATGGAGACGGCTCTGGGCCCTCCCCCTTCTCTCCGTCTCTGTCTGTCTCTGTCAAAAACAATAAAATAAATCTTTAAAAGGAAAAGAAATCTAGCATAAGGAAGTGTCCATTTAGAGACTGATTCTCGGAGCACTCATTTGGAATTTGGGACAATGTGCAAGCAATCTAAATATTGAAACAAAAAAAAATCCATAAACTATGCAGATAATACAGTAGACTCTGCAGTAACTGGGACTGAAGCAATGCGCACTCTGAAGCCATCAACAGAAAACCTTTTCCCTTAAGGCAAGTTTGTTGTTTGAGTTCCAGTTAACAGAGAGTCTACTTACATTGATCGGGCATCTCCCAACCCCATGGGTGCCAGTTAATTGAGAGTCCACCGTAAGTCCATAAGGAATAGCAAAGCCATGCAAGGATATAGAATACAAAGAAAACTGCTCATGGCCTCCGGGGGAAGCAGGCAGAACACAGTGGATACACAGTAGGGTCCTGTATGTACATTTCGTGTACACTACTCGTATCTACAACACGGCTTTCTGTAAATTCCCTTTCCCTGGGAGCCCCTGCACTAATGCACTGTGACCGCACGGCCTGGCCCCAGGGGCTGCCCTGGGGGTGGGTGGCATCCCGGTCCCTTCCCCGGGAAGCGTGCAGCGCAGGCCCCGAGGTTCCACACAGCTGCTTCGGCCCGAGGAGTGCTGACCCCAGAGCTGGCAGCTATGTGAGGAATGCCCTGCGGTGCAGGCGGCTGGGGCTCCTGACACGGCCCTGAAATTCCATCCCCTCAGCTCTGCTGGAATGCAGAGGAGGAAGGGCCCAGGCCAGGCTGGTTGTCACAGCAGAACCCATCCCCCAGGGAGCCCCTGGCAGGTGTCCGCCTGAGCCAGCAGCCGCCTGCAGCCTCTTCTGGTCTAACCTGCTCCCACCACCGTCAATAAGGCCAGGGCTGATTCCGCAACACACACAGCTAGCGCGCCTGGAGGCCCATCTGAGGCGTCTGGGCGCTTGGCCACAACGTGGTGCGCAGGGACAGCCACCCATCCGAGTCACCCCTTTTGGCTGCATGTCCTGCAGAGATGTGACAGGTGCCGGAGGTGGGGAAGGGAACCTCGGGGCTCGCCTGAGCTGAACGCCCTTCCTGGACAGCACCCAGATCGCTGAGAAGAGCCACAGAGGGCACCTAGCGACGCTGGCAAACCAGTCACAGGTGCGTGGGGACCCAATACTCAGCAGGATACTGAACACCTACCAACACTCCCCCAACTCAGGCACTCGTCAGACATCACTTCGGGCCCCTCTTTTGTGCTACCTCTTTTTCTATGAAAAATGACATTTAAAAACAAAAGATGGAAAAGCCGGGGTGGTGCAGCGGGTTGAGCGCTCGCTTTGCATCCCGGGAACTGAGGATCGAATCCCGGCCCCAGCCTGTGTGGACTCATATGCTGAACTGGGGTGAGCTTCCCATGCGGGAGGCCCCCAGTTCAGTGCGTGGCCCCCGCCTCCTTGTGTGGAACGAAACCATGTTGAAAACTGAGGACATACAACTATGGAGACTGCTCTGGGCCCTCCCCCTTCTCTCTGTCTCTGTCTGTCTCTCTGTCAAAAACAATAAAATAAATCTTAAAAAAAAAAAAGAAGAAGATACAATCAGAGAGGTAGGAGCCAGAATACTACGGAAGAACTTCCAGAAGAGGTTATTTCTTAACTGCCAGATCCTGTGAAGGAGATAAGGGGGATGTGGGTTACAAAGAGGCAATCCAGAGGGCTGGGCGGAGATACCAGACTGGTAGGAATGCAAGACACACCAGGAGATAAAGATGAGTGTGTGGACCGCACTGTCCCCCGATCTGGCAGGAGAGAAAGTGACAGCTCAAAGGGCTTTTCAGGATAGCAGAAATCTGTGGAGCTCTAAGGAGAAACACCCAATACACAGAAAAGACAGAAGATCCTAGAAGAGAGGACAGAGGGACACCAAGGCCTGGAAGTGGGGAGGGGGCTGTGAGAAAGGCAACAGAGCTGGCCGTGTAATGTCACATGGGAGAAAAGAATGTGTCACCATAGAGATGTTTCAAGCTGATGATGAGAGGAACCTCGGGTTAGGTAAACTCGGTCATTTTATTTTTTTATTTATTTTATTGTTTTGAGAGGAGAGAGAGAGGGAGGGCCCAGAGCCATCTCCATAGTGGTGCATCATGAGTGGTGACATGGTTTCATTCCACACAGGTGGACGTGGGGCCACTCGGGGCAGAAACTGAACTGGGGGCCTCCTGTATGGGAAGGGAGACCCTTCACCACCATCCTGGTGGTTACCAGTTGTGCTGCAGTTCAGCCTATGGAGTCGCACAGGGTGGGGCCAGGAATTGAACCCTGGACCTTGTGATTGCGAGGTCAGCGCTCCACCTGCAGAGCGATCCCAGCCTCCCCTAAACTTGTAATTTTAGTACCAAGATCTGGCATGGGACAACATTCCCCTTCAATCAAAAAGCATGCATATTGCACTGTATCTGAGAACTTACTAGAAATTAAAAAACAAAAATGCTCACAACGTCTTTGCTTCATTCAGCTCACCCACAGCAAGACAACCAAGACCAGCTCGACGCTAAGGAGCATGTTTAAAATTGAAAAACTGAAACTAGTTCACGAACAGACTCAAATGAGTGACCAGCTCGTCTTCTGAAAAGACGGAAAACACTGATTTTTTTATTTTTACTTTTTGAGTTATCTTTTTTTGTTGTTAAATTCATTGGGGTGAAGATTTATTTTAATATTATTGTTTAATAATACAGGTGTGCGTCCACACTACGGGTGAGCGCTACAAAGTCAATAGTGTAATTTACTAGTGTAAGATACAAAATCAAAGGCCAAGCGATTCCGGGTAAAATAATGACCCAACCCACGTTTTCCTAAACATCTGTGATTCAACGAGGAATGTGATGATTCATGCTTCTGTCTTATGTTGTAGTGAGGTGGCTCGTCTGTGACAGAGAAGGGGGCCGGGTTGTCACTATGATGTTTCCACTCCCTTACACATCTAAGCCCCAAACTCCGTCCTATCCGAAGTCAGCCCCACCTTGAATGACACCCAGTTGAAACACGCAAGGGGACGTCCGTGTTCCCAAAACCCAGCAAACTGGAGAAACCAGAATTGGTTTCTGACTGACCTCTTTCATGACTCTTTAAAAAAAAGATCTGAGATGTCTGCGTAGTAAAACTTTTTAAAACCATGTTTACCTTCTAAGCGTACGCATAACGAACGCATACGACTCAACTATCCGGAACGTCAGAAGTGGTTTTCAGCTACAAACATGAAACACCAAAGCTAATTAGCTTTGCTGTTAGTGGTGCGTGAAGAGCTCACGTGATTTGAGAAAGTCAGCTTTGCAAAGATTCTCATCTGACGGTGGATTTTACAAAAATGGTCAACAACTCCAGTGGTCGAAACAGCCATGAACTTCCTGTTATTTCAAATAAGTTAGTAGTGTGGTGGGGGGGGGCGTGGGGGGGGGGGAATAAATAAATAAAATAAAATAAGTTAGTAAGTTCAGTGTGGAAGTCTTTGAGGTAATATCAATGCAATGCCCAGACAGAAACGGAGACTCATTATTCTCAGAAGAATCTGGAAAATGATGGTCAGAGATGACATCACAATGAAGTGACTATCCCCACATTCTTCCTCATTCCACCAGTGTTTCTTCAGTTGCTCACAAGAACCCTTTGCTCGTTTGCACAACGCCAACAACACTTGTAGATGTGTAACGTGTAGCACAAGTGTGTCCAATCCACGGCCCATGCATCACATGCGGCCCAACATAAATTCATAACCTTGCTTAAAACATGATGAGATTTTTTTGCTCTTTTTTTTTTTTAATCTCATCAGCTATCGTTAGTGTTGAGTCTTCCAATGTGGCCCAGGAAAGCCAAGAGTTGGACACCCCTAATCTAGCATTTAACACTCCAATTAGCTCAAAGTGCCTCCATAAACCACATCTTTTCCTTTCATGGTTCCTTATTCTCAAGTTTCTCCTGGAACATCATTCCCTTTTAACATTTTTATGTCTATTTTCTCAACTTTTTATTCTCCTCCCCTGTTCCAATGATCAGTAATGATTCTCTAAAGCCCCTATTTCTTTTTTAAAGATTTATTTTATTGGTTTTGACAGAGAGAGAGACAGAGTGAAGGGGGAGGGCCCAGAGCCGTCTCCATAGTTGCACATCATCAGTTTTCAACATGGTTTTGTTCCACACAGGTGGGCGGGGCCATGCAGGGTGGGAACTGGGCTGGGGGCCTCCTGCATGGGAAGCATGCACCCCCGAGCCAGGGGCCAAACCGGGGGTTGAGAACCGAACTGGGGGTCTCTCGCATGGGAAGCACACCCCACCCAGTTCAGCATCTGGGGCCACATAGGCCAGGGCTGGGACTCGATCCTTGGTCCCCAGGGCTACAAAGCGAGCACTCAACCCACTGAGCCATCCCGGCTTTCCCCGATAATTACAGATTCCTGTAGAGAACAGTTAACACTGCACTAAATACAGACTAGAGAGGTCTGCTCAACCTTCGTTACATTACTTCGTGTTATTTGATCTCTTGTCAGTACCTCCCCCTTCCCCGCCCCAGTTTACCACAGACCCGGATGCTCATCCCCAGAGCTTTAGCTCCAAGTCCCTAAATCACTCTGACCAAGTCCTCAGTCTTCCTGTGTGTGGAGCCGAAGGCCACCAGCTGGTGACTCTCCATGCCAAAGCTTCTGCTAGGACTACTCTATGCCCCCAACATCTTCATGAATGTACCCCAGAGCAGCCCTTAGCAGCTTCAAAAAGCAGTTCCCAGAGGTCCATGTGCGCATGATGTACCCGGGAAGTAACCAGCATGCAAGCGAGCCCTGACCCAGGTCAGTGACATCCCCAACACCATCGTCCCTGAAGAAGGAGTCGGGAAGGGCAGCCATATGACCCTCTGGGATCTTGACAAGTCAGTTGCTCCAGCTACGCTCTTCTGTCACCTTGGTCCAAAATCTACCCCGATATGAGACAGTTTATTGTTACTTTACAAAAAGGAAACCTAGTTATCAGATGCTAAATCTAGCGCTACATGGAAACAAGTTAGAGGAATTAAAAGATAACCTGGCCTCAAAGCATGCTGTCCTGATCTTATTGTATCTCATTAACATTTTCAAGGGAAAGCAAGTATCGGAGCCACTTAAAATTACCGTATTTTTCCATGGATAAGCCAAGACATTTGTCTAAAATTGTTAGACCAAAAATTGGGGGTCGTCTTACACACAGGAGTAAACCCATGTATTGATTTGTTAATGTTGGGCTAGAAAAGCAGGGGGCATCTTATACACAGAAAAGTATGGTAAATAGTCTGTTTGAAATATCCTGCTGTGAACTCAAAGCAAACAGTGTGTTTAAATTGCCTGACCTTTAAGAAGTATCTCATTTATGGGGAAGCCAAGGGCTAAACAGGTTTTTAAACGCACAAAGCAAGAAAAGGAATATACTGAATTATGTAATTTGCAAAGTGCTGAAAATGAGTTTTCATGCCCAAATCATAGACACATGCCAGGGACTATGAGTTACCTAAATAAAATGAGGTTACTCAAAGTACATAGTTAGACCAAAATAAAAAATGTAGAATACGTTACAAGCTAGTTGATAGGTCTCATTCTTGAATTTATACAATGAATCTTTCAATATTTAAGGCACAATGGAAAAACAATGTTAATAAGGGCTTACGACAAGGGTTCTTATTACATGAAAACATGAAAATGAGTATCAGAATGGGATTTTAGAAAAACTAAAACTAACACCGTGTCTGCTACGCAGCTAGTTTTCAACAAAGAATTTCAAGCAGGTGACTTTTCCAAAAAATCCAGGAACAAAAGTGCAGCTTCTTTCTGACGGCACAGAAGCCTTTAAACACAGAAGAAACACTTTCATTTTTCACCACTGAGCATAAAACGGGGCTGCAGCCTTTGCTCTACTCCTTAGTGACCTTTCCATTATCAAAGCTCTTGAGACGTAAGTCACTTCTGAACTCATGCGACAGGGTGGCTCACAACCCCGACACCCAAAGACACGGTTCTCGAAGGATCCGTCGCTTCCAGCAATTCAACAAAGTCATGGCAACTTGGGAAGGTTTTTCCTCTTTCATTTCCACATTCAAGTCCAAGGATCATACATGTAAGGAGAACTGTGAAATCAGTCAGACTGAAAGAGTCAAGAAACACAGGACCTCACTCATAGGTGGGATATAAAACGGAAAGTGACAAAGAAACAAAGACTCATGGACACAGTCAATAGTTTGGTGGTTACCTAAGGGTAAGGGGGGAGGGAGAGAGAGCTGGGGGGAGTGGGCAGTTGGGAGGGGGAATGAAATATATGGTGATGGAAAGAGAGCTGATTCTGGGTGGTGAGCACCTCACACAACGCATAGACGATGTCATGTAGACTTGTACACCTGGAAACTATATAATTGTTACCAACCAATGTCACCCCAATACATTTAACAATAAAAGAAAAACGTAGAGATGTGATAGACGAGAAGCAGGAAGAATGAAGTTTGCAACCCACCAAGGCCCAGCTGAATGTCCCACAGTGTGCAGTTGATGGGGAGCCCTGCCCCCCAGTGGCCAGGGTCCAGTAGTAGCCAGAAGGCCACGCTACCCTGAGGACACAAAGGAGCTTCGGGTCTAAAAGTCTCCCATGAAATGCCAGCCACCTTGGGCTGATCAAAGACTCAGGAAAAAAGGGTGCAAGCGGACACGGGACCTCTTCCTAGGCTGGATCTGGGGACACGGTGAACACGCGACAAGTCACATCTGAACCATGAAAGCCACAGCTGTATCTGCGTTCCTGGGTTGTCACGAGGCTCAGCAAACACAGGCATGTGTTTAAGATGCTGCCTCAGATGCTGCCAAAGCCCAAGGCAATGACGTCTTTCTTGTTCGCAACTGTATTTCGCTACGCTGTCCGGGAAGTAT
This sequence comes from Craseonycteris thonglongyai, assembly GCA_004027555.1. Taxonomy (NCBI): domain Eukaryota; kingdom Metazoa; phylum Chordata; class Mammalia; order Chiroptera; family Craseonycteridae; genus Craseonycteris; species Craseonycteris thonglongyai. Next base: position 13,123 of record PVKE010012086.1, read on the forward strand.
CCGGCCAGGTAACCCTTCTCATTATATTGACAATGGCCTGATATTTTTTCCGGACAACCCTCCTCATACTAAAGTTGGATATAAAGGTCACATGGGACTTTTGGGGATACTACTGGGGCAAACAAGGTACCCACCCTGAGTTTTTGGTGTTTGCTCTCTGCCTGGTACCCACTCTGTGGTCTGGGACCCACACACACACTTGTTAAAAGATTTATTTTTACTGTTTTTAACAGAGAGAGAGATACAGAGTCAGAGACAGAGAGAAGGGGGAGGGCCCAGAACAGTTTCCATAGTTGCACATCATCGGTGTTTCCACATAGTTTCATTCCACAGGTGGGTGCGGGGCTGCACAGGGCAGGAACTGGGCCGGGGTCTCATCCTGGTGAGAACTGAACTGGGGGCACTCCCCAGTTCAGCATATGTGTCCACATGGGCCGGGGCCGGGATTTGATCCTCGGGTCCCTGGGGCTGCTAAGTGAGCACTTAACCCGCTGAGCCATCCGGCTTCCCCCCCACACACACACACACATTTCTTATCCCCAGCTGCCCGGGGTCTGTCCTAGGACACTTCAGTCCTCTCTGGTTCCCACCCGATGTACCTCCCAAGGTAAAGCGTTCAAGGCCAAGTGTATCACCAACAGCCACTTTGAAAGCCTGGACTGTCCCATAAACCAGGGGCGGACTCTTAGGGCCCCGGAGGATAAAGCTGACTCCAGTAATAACCTCTAGAAACAGTCCGAGGGCATCGGTGACTCTCAGAGAGGGACACCCAGAACAGACGGGCTACAAAGAAGACTGTGTCTTGGGAAGCCTGGGATGGCTCAGCAGGTTGAGCACTTGCTTTGCAACCGTGAAGTCTGGGGATCGAATCCCGGCTGTGGCCCGTGAAAACCCATAAACTGAATGGAGGCACAACTGATAACTGCTGGGATGGTGGTGAAGGTTCTCGCCTCCCATGCGGGAGGCCCCCAGTTCAGTCCCCACCCCGTGTGGCCCCACATCCACTTGTGTAGAAAAAAGCCATGTCACCATTCATGATGGACAACTATGGAGACTGCTCTGGGCCCTCCCCCTTCTCTCTCTCTCTCATCTTCTCTCAAACAATAAAATCTTTAAAAAAAGAAAAAAGAACACTGTGTCTTAAGACAGCCTTCACATCAGTTCTGAGGAACATGCCCTCCTACAAGCCACTAAGTCATAACCGAAAAACAGTGACACTCATACTTCAGTCCCCCATGCTCCGTAGGACAGAGAACAGTAGCAAAGCACCTTGGAGATGAGAGGCGTCCTTGTCCCCCGCCCCCCGCTGGCTTTCTGAGGCCCGCCCTAAGTAGGTGTCACAAGCTGGTGTCTTGGTCACGGGTGACCCTCGCCCTCCACCACGCACACTCAGTCCTTACTCAATGTTTGCTTCTGTCAGACGTGTGGCTTCCCGGAAGTGAAAAACGCGACAGTCAGAACACATTTCCCGCAACTTTCATTTTTCCTTCCAGTGCTCAGCCATCACATAGTAACCAGATGAGTGAAAAAGGCTTTGGTTGGGACCAGAGGAAACAGGTTGGAGTCTGTTTCAAAGGCAAAAACTATCAGGCGTGGATGCACACTTGAAATGATAGGGGTGTGTGTGTGTGTGTGTGTGTGTGTGTGTGAGAGAGAGAGACACATTACGTGTCACGTTCCTCCTTGATGCCATTCGGTGACAAATGTGAACTCCAATGTTCCGTTCACTGAGTGACAAGTAATGAAATAATACAAGATCACCTCCGAAAAGCTAAAGCAAATCTCGTTTAGGTTAAAAATAATGACCTTGAAGGTCACGTCTTCAACACCCATGAAAACAGTCCCTTTGTCTTTCTGTATTTGCAACCTCCTCCGGGCAGCCCAGCCTACCCCACTGCCTTTGACCAATGTCACCTACCACCTCCTAACACCCCCACCTCTGCCCTGCCCCGTATCACCATGAGCACAGCACCCCAGCGTGCGTTCCGTGGTAACGTGCCCCGCTCATTAAGGGGGGAGGGGGACCTGTCACTGTCAGAAATGTGACAAGACTGTCAGCGCCCAAGGACATCAACTCCGAGATCCTGACGCTCTTTGTTCATGACATGATCCCTCTTGTCAAGATCAAAAAGAAAGGCAAAGATAAACTCTTCCAGCTCCTCTAATGACCTTCTGTGACCGCAGGCAGGTCCACAATGCATTTTGCCTTCCCCGGCTCTTTAAGGTCACACATATGTGGACATCCCTGCTGCCTTCTGCAAACTGCCCTCCTTGGCTCCTCTGACGTCTGTCCTTGACCTTCCCCGCTCCTTCCCTCCTCACTGCCCTTGACTGAGCCATGCGCCCTGGCTCTGGCATTAACCTCTCAATTCAGAAGCCATCCAAGGGATAGGGCATAAACAGGGAACAAAATCAGGCGCTAAGAGTTGAGGACACAGGGAGACCTGCTGGTGGCCTTGGGGACAGCACCTACAAGGACAGAGGAGCCCATGTCACTAGAGCTCAGGTTGACAGGTGCAGCTGTGTGCCCAGAGCCAAGGGGCACCCACGATGTTCACTGGTGTTTTTGCTGCGTTCGTATACTAGTGGGGGGCGGGGGGGGGGCGATCAGAGTGGGAGACAGAGGGGATAGAAGTGGTCACCCCTCCCCCTCCCTCTGAACTGGGAAGCAGGGTAAGCTGTCCTTCTTCCAACAGTGTCTCACTTCTTACTTATTCACCACTCAGGCACCCACGTCATGTCAAGAAGAAAGCAGGTCTCACAGTTGGAGGTAGAAGAAGAAAATTTCCATCACTGAATTGCCACCGAGTTACCCATATTTTCTATGTGTCTACACAAGATTCCTGTGTCTTGGGAAAAAAAGAGTTTCTTTTCAAATGTGCAAAATCACTGATCATTAAAAAGCCATAGCGGGAGGCTGGGATGGCTCAGTGAGTTACATGCTCGCTTTGCAGCCCCAGGGTCCGAGGATCGAATCCTGGCCCTGGCCCATGCTGACCCATATGCTGAACTGGGGTGAGCTTCCCATGTGGGAGGCCCCCAGTTCAGTTCTCACACCCTGGTTCAGCCCCTGGCTTGAGGCAATGTGCTCCCCATGTGGGAGGCCCCCGGTCCAGTTCCCACCTGTGTGGAACGAAACCATGTCAAAAACTAATGACGTACAACTATGGAGACAGCTCTGGGCCCTCCCCCTTCTCTGTCTCTCTCTGTCTCTGTCAAAAGCAATAAAATAAATCTTAAAAACAAAGCCATAGGACTATTAATTCAGGCAGCAGTGAACTGAGACTACTTAGCCCCCAAATGTTCACAAACTATAACACTCCAAATAATACTGTATTATCACATATCTTCATTCTCGTGATAAAAACTCCTCTAAAGGTTTTAAAATGTGTATCATTTTTATCTAACAGTTTTCAGGATGACTGAATCCTTCTTTCACCCAAGGCTAAGCAAACAGCCATGCAGTATGAATCGGTTCACTGTATCTATTCATTGTGCATCAAACTTTTTGTAGTCTTTTCTGTTGGCAGGAAAAGAGAAAACGAGCAATCTAGCTTGATACCAACAAAGCAAGAAATAAATGACTTCGTTTCTGTTCAGATGAATGAATCTCACCAACTCGGAGGAGGTATAGTCAAGAGACGCTGTCTCATTTCAAGCAATCTGTTGAATTGGTAGATGACACTTAAAATTCTTTGATGATATGCTTAGAAACTGACAGGGAAGAAGGGACAAGAGCGAACATGGAACCTGATTGTCCTACACAGGCAATGACCCCAGAGTGAAACAAAATAGCTAAGTAAACATCATTAACTCCCGTGTTTTTCTGTGTCTAAGAGGCCCCCATGTATAAGGACACGCCCTACTGTTCTAACCCAACATTCAGAAATCAGTATTTTAACCGTAACACTAAACCATATTTGATATTTTTTAAAATATTCAAATACTAAAGGCAGATTTCTTAAATAGGTCATATTTTTAAGGTACATACCGGTAACTTCAATGCTGCAGAATAAGACATTCATTTTTTGCTTTCAGATATTGGTACGGGCAAGTGCTTAAAATATTATTCGGCCATTAACCACATCAAAGCAATAATGCCAAAATGTCACTGCCTCCTATGGCCTGCTGTCAGAGTTCTAATTGGTTTATTCAGCATCAGCTGTTTATCAGAGCTAACAAAGGCTAGTGTTTGCAGACACAAGGTATGCAGTTTTGTTGTGCAACGTGGGGTCCTCTCAACTGGTTACCCCCTTTATAAGAGAACCCCCATTTTTGCTCTACCAATTTCAGACAAAAGTACAGTTTTATACACAAAAAAAATATGGTCAATCAAAAGCTAAAAGGTTGCTTCTCTTCTTTATATTTATTATCAACATACCACTCCATTATTGCAAAGAAAAACAATAACTTGTCACATGGTTTATATATCATTTTACCTATTAAAGCAGGGGCATCCAACCTTGTGGCTTCCCAGGTTACAGTGGAAGAAGAATTATCTTGGGCCACACATCAAAGACACTAACACTAACCATCAGCTGATGAGCAAAAAAAAAAACTCAACATGTTTTAAGAAAGTTGACTAATTTGTGTTGGGCCGCATGCAGCTGGCGGGTTGGATAAGCTTGCGTTAAAGTGTTGCAGAAAGGCTTAGGTCTTCCTGGTAAAACAAATCTTGGCCATTCCCAGGCCTTGCCTAAGAAAATCTTACCATCACTGGGACACTGTCCCAAGGACCTCAGGAGGTTGGATGGATTCCTGTCCCCCTCTGTGAACTAAGACGTCACTCAATTATGCTGCAGGGTTTCCAAAATGAACTAGAAATCCTATCCCATTGAATCCCCACAGAGAAAATGGAAACAATCATCTCTCTGCAGGAGTGAAAGGGTGTGGATCTCATGCCAAGAACCAGTGCCAATAGTCACAGCCAGCAATGGGGACCTTAAAACCATAGCAAGGAAACCTCTGCGTCTACTCACGATGTGCTTCCAAAAGCAATAAATCACTGTCGTTTTTCTTAGGCAAAGATAAAAGTAAAATGTAAAAATAAAGAGATATTGTCTTTTGGTCATGATCGATGCAGGGGATGGGAGATTATGAACAAAGTTGAAGTGTTTTTATTTGAAGGTTTTCTATTGACTCTGGCAGTTATACATTTCATCAAAATTTTTACAAATTTTAAAAAGTGATACATAGTAGGACAACATTTGCCATCTTTTTGAATGAGAACACGTATGAAGATCAAGGTGGTTGGCTATTTCCTAAAGGATTGTGTCTTCCTATATAATTGGAACTCACGACTGACCCCCTTACCAAGGACCTTCTCTTTGACTTTACGGTTTTAAAATTTGGTTTTCTATGTGGAGATGGCTCTGGGCCTTCCTCTCTCTCTCTCTCTCTCTCTCTCTCTCTCTCTCTCTCTCTCTCTCTCTGTCAAAAACAATAAAATAAATCTTTAAGATTTGGTTTCGCATGATTACATTACAAAGTCAACTGTGTCAGAAAACCGAATCTGAACACCTTGTACCTCCCATAAAAACTTTTTGTAAGGTTGTTTTTTTTTAAATGTAGCACTTCCTTCTTTTATTTATTTATTTTCAGATTTATTTCAATGTTTTTTGAGAGAAGGTGAGAGAGAGAGAGAGAGAGAGAGAGAAGGGGGAGGGCCCAGAGCATTTTCCATAGTTGCACATCATTAGTGGGGACATGGTTTCATTCCACACAGGTGGATGTGGGGCCACATGGGGCAGGAACCGAACTGGGGGCCTCCTGAATGGGACGTGAGAACCTTCACCACCACCCTGGTGGTTAATAGTTGCACCGCAGTTCAGCAGATGGGTTTGGACGGGCCTGGGTCGGGATTTGAATCCCAGACCTCATGGTTGCAAGGCAAGTGCTCAGCCTATTGAGCTATCCCAGCGTCTCCTGAAGATAGAATTTTAAAACTGGAGGGAAAAAAATTCTTTTTTAGCCTCTTGCCAATGGTGTGATATGCTCCTACCTATTTTGGATATTGTAGTATTAAGGAAATTGTGGGAGAAGCCAAGCTGGTAAACTTTTATTTTTATTGTCAGGAAAATCAGTGTATTGCTTTTTCTACATACGGAATGTGCTCATTATAAACATGTCTAACAATCTACAAATATTCCAAGTACAATAAGTATAAAATCTGCCCCACCAGCCAGGACTGAGAAACCCTGAGAATGAAAGTGGAGTCAAACTGGAAAAAGAAAAACAAATGGATTACAGTAATTACCTTTCATGAACACATTCCCATTGCTGACAGAAAGATAAACCCATGTTTACTAAGAAAAGCTTACCGCACAATAGGCCTGTTGCATTTACACGAGAATACAAAAATGAGGTGGACATTATCACATTTGGGGGAGTCTGAGAAAAATGTGGAGCCATCTACTCACTGTGAGTTCACAAAAGTCGATGCTATCGAGACTCTTGCTTCGATGTAGCCGCCCTTTAATGCGCCTCAGAGAAGGTTTTCCTTGGCCGACACCAGATGTAGCACCATTAGCATTTTCAGACGATGGTGTTACCCTGCGAGAAAGGCGAAAGTGTGTTTGAAAGACAGGTTTCCAGGTGAATGGATTTCTCAAGTCTCTGGTACGCACTGAGTTTGGGCTTCCCTGGGCCACACTGGAAGAACTGTCTTGGGCCACACATAAGATACACTGACACTAATGATAACTGATGAGCTCAAAATAAAACTTTTTAAATCACAAAAACACCTTATCATGTTTTAAGAAAATTTTGGAATGTGTGTTGGGCCACATTCAAAGCCGTCCTGGTTGGACAAGCTTGATTTATATAATAATAAGACAGGGTTAAGAATCAAAACAGACTAGTTTAGGTACAGCTACAGTTTAAAATAAAAGTATATATTACATATAAATTATATTTGTATAAATATATCTTTTCTATACTTATTTTTATGAACATATATTTATATATATCCAGCAACATACTTAGACTATTTGAAAAATACAGAAAGAAGCAAACATAAAAAGTACAAAAAAGGAAAATCTTTTTCTTCTCCTCTATCCCAAACCACCACTGCTTTTCCCAATCACTAACAGTTCTTTGGATAACCCCCCAAATGTGCATGCTTATCGATATTTTTCAGTCAAGTGATCAAATTGTTCATGCTATCCTCCACCTTATTTTTCTCACTTCTTAACCTCTCTTGAAGCTCTCTTTCCATAATAACCCCTACAGATCTCTTTGGTTCTCCTTAATGCCTAACAGTACAGAGGGTAGGTTACTACAGTTTCTTCAACCACTTACTACTGAACGCCACTAGTTTCATTTAAAAATGTTGGCCACCAAAGCAATGAACACCTTTGACAATATCTTTGGGTACAAACAGGATTTAATTAGGACAGGTTCCCAGAAGAAAAATGCACAGCCAGTAGCCTCAAGTGTTGCTAACTGCTGCCTTTTAAAAGTTTGACCAGGGGGAAGCTGGGATGGCTCAGTAGGTTAAGCGCTCACTTTGCAGGGCCTGGGACCCAGGGGACCCAGGATCAAATCCCGGTCCGTGCGGACCCATGTGCTGAACTGGGGAGTGCCCCCAGCTCTGTCTCTCTCTTTCTCTGTCAAAAATAATGAAAAAAAAATTTTTTTTTAAGTTTGACCAGTTTCAACTTCCACCAGCCATATGTCAGAATGTCCAGTTGAGAGGATCCTTAAATATAAGGACAGTTGTATCATTTTATTGTTATGTTTTTTTTTTAAGATTTATTGTTTCTGACATAAAGAGAGACAGAGAGAAGGGGGAGGGTCCAGAGCAGTCTCCATAGTTGTACATCATCAGTTTTTGACATGGTTTCATTCCACACGAGTGGGCAGGGAGGGAATCAGGCTGGGGGCCTCCCATGTGGGAGGCACACCCCAGGTCAGCATATGGGTCTGCATGGGCTGGGACTGGGATTCGATCCCCAGTTCCCGGGTCAGCAGAGTGAGCGCTTCACCCGCTGAGCCATCCCGGCTGCCCCTACGTATATATTTAAACTCATATTTCTCAGTGAGTATCTAGGGTTCATTGGTATTCTTATCTCTTCTTGCACAAGAAATGATATTAACACATCTTCATTTTTCTTGTTTCCTGACACCCGCACATCCCTATCAAAAGTCCAACCAACCTCTTGGAGATACTTTTCAGGTCTCTAAACCTTTCTTTCAGATTTTTTAGTCCACATTCTTTTGTGATTCCTCCAGATGACTGATTTGCATTTCCATGTGACAACTCACCATTTTCTTTTTATTTCAATGAGCACACTGTCAATTTCTAGTGTCTAGTCGGTGTCGAGATTCTCTTGTTGTAGGAAGTAGGCATGTTAACCCGCTGTGTTTCCTATTCCTCGGGGATTAGTTCTGTTCATGGAGTGATTCTCTTACTACTGACTTTCTCCAACGGTTGGGTAATTTTTCATGTCTATGTATAACCACATTACAGAACATCTGCTTCCCCACTGTAGTGATGACTGTCGCCTGCCCCGGGCAGCTCCGGCTGAAAATGGGACATGTGACTAGAAGGTTAATGAGCTAACTTCTCTCCCAAATCAGAGGACTCAGTAATTATCTCAGGTACCCCAGTGCCCACATGTACTGCCGTCCACCACTGGTCACAAATGATCGACAAGGGGTGTCAACCAACCTAATGCATCAAATCTGCTTAGTTCCCCCAGTGTTCTCTGCGGCCCCTATCCTTGGATGCAAATTTAAGCTATGATACCACCCCCACCGTGGCAGGAATCTCTTCTAGAACATTCTCTAGTGCTTCTCTTAGAACAAGTTTGTCCAACCTGGAGGGTCCAGATGGCTTTGAATGTGGCCCAACACAAATTCATAAACTTCCTTAAGATTTTTTTTGTGACCTTTCTTTTAGTGTTAGTGTATTGTATGTGTGGTCCAAGACAATTCTTCTTCCAATGTGGCCCAAGGAAGCTACAAGGTTGGACACCCCTGTCTTAGATCTATAGTGCCGCTAAGTGCCATTCAGAGAGTCCTCAAAACTACGGGTCCACCGATGGCCTTCGGCACAATGTACTCAGACTGTTCTTATTCTTGCTATAGCTTTTTAAATTTCTATTTTTGTTCCTTCATTGAATTGCCAATGAGTCTACCTTTCGGTTCACCTCCCAGAGTTTCCATGAAAATAAAAAAAAACTTCATTCAAGAAAACAGGGCACAGGGGAAAGAGAAATAGGATTGTAAAACAATATACAAGTCTTAAGTTCTCTTTACTTCCTCCGTCTTACTTTACTCTTTAAAGATTTATTTTATTGTTTGAAAGGTGTGTGTGAGAGAGAAGGGGGAGAGCCCAGAGCTGTCTCCAAAGCTGTCCATCATCAGTTGTGACATGGTTTCATTCCACACAGGTGGATGTGGGGCCGCACAGGGCAGGAATTTAATCCAGGGCCTCGCATGGGAGGTGAGAACCTTTGTCACTGAGCCGTCTCAGTGGTTACCAGTTGGGCCACAGTTAAGCATTGGGGTTCACAGTCTGGAACTGGGAATTGAACCCTGGACCTTGTGATTGCGAGGCAAGTGCTCAACCGCTGAGCCATCTGGGAAGAAGTGTTTTTAATCTCAAAGTACCACTCCCCCTGACCTAACAGGGTGGGTCTGAACAGAATAACTCAGACTTTAGGGGTTATTCCCCAAATATTTAGGAAAATTCTCCTTGACGACAGAAAAATAAAGTTAGGAGCGGAAGTATAAGCATCTTGGATATTTTCCCTTGAACCCGGGGCAAAACCGTACGTAGCTTACAATGAATTTTTGTTTTCCTAATTATTAATTCCACTTAATCATCCCTAGGGGGCAGTGGGGAGTAAATGTCTGCCTCTTTCCCTGCACTTCCTAACTTCTCGAATGGGACCGTGTGATTACTTGTGTTGGGCGGCTGACATGTTTGAAAGGCAGAAATCAAGGTTCCATGCTCTGATTTTTTTTTTCCTGACAGAGAGAGGGGGAGACAGAGAGACAGAGAGAAGGGGGAGGGCCCAGAGCCGTCTCCATAGTTGTACCTCATCAGTTTTCTACATAGTATCATTCCACAGGTGGGCACAGATCTGTGCAGGGCAGGAACCCGGCTGGGGGCCTCCTGCATGGGAGGCACGCACCCCCACGAGCTGGGGGCCAAATCGGGGGCCTCCCACATAGGAAGCTTGCCTTGAAGAAAACCGAGCTGGAGCCACACCCCAGTTCAGCATATGGGTCCACACGGGCCGGAGCCAGGATTCGATCCTCGAACCCCGGGGTTGCAAGACAAGTGCTCAACCTGCTGAGCTATCCTGGCTTCCCCTTATTTTGTTTTGCACTCAGGAGCTTGGGCTCACAGCCAGGTTGGACCGTGGTTCCCTTCGGACAAATATGTCCCCAGCCCATCTTCCACACCCATTTGTACTTACGCATGGAAAAGAACTCAAGAATAACAAAGAACTGGGCAAAATACATCAAGAGGACGAGTACAAGGCAGTTATACAAAAACAAAACTATCAACAGAAGAAAGACTGAATAATCCTTCCATAAGATCCTAATTTTAAAATGTCACCAAAGGACCGCCCTACCCAACTCAAAACGACAGGAATGGGCATCTTGCCTCCAAATGAGTGGGATTCCAAACAAGGGTGTGAGCCCAGGAGTCGTGAAACTAAGTACAAGGCAGCTGCTTTAAAACTTACACGAAATCTCCCTGCAGGATACATCCTTAAACGCCAATAAAACGCTAAGTTGTGTTTATTAAGCATCAGGTTTCAGAACAATTTTTTTAATTTTTTTATTTTATTGTTTGAAAGAAGGTGAGAGAGAAGGGGGAGGGCCCAGAGCCGTCTCCATACTTGCACATCATGAGTGGTGACACGGTTTCCTTCCACATACGTGGATATGGGGCCACGCGGGGTAGGAACTGAACTGGGGGCCTCCCACACAGGAGGCAAGAACCTTCACCACCGTCCTGGTGGTTACCAGTTGGGCCACAGTTCAGCCTAGGGGGCTTGCATAGGACAGGGCCGGGAATCGAACCCCTGACCTCGTGATTGCAAGGCAAGGGTTCAAATGCTAAGCCATCCCAGAATCCCGACACTTTAATTTCAGACTTCTGGCCTCCAGACGGCGAGAGAATACATTCCTGTTGTCCAAAGCCACCAAATTGTGCTAACATATGACAGCTCGAAGAAATCCAGTGCCTCACTGCTTCTTCCCGTCTCTGGGGGTTACAGGGGGCCCCAAAGGCAGGCAGGTAGCTGGTAGAGGTAGCAGGCTCAGTTCTAGACTCTTAAACAGTAAAGATTCCAAACCAAACACTGCCAACGCTCCTACATTCGACATTTCTCAGAGGACAGACAAGGTTTTCTGTGGTCCCCACTGACGTGGGTCTGGCTTCAGTTTCCATCTGGACTGGTCTACAAATATAATTCACCTTAAAGCAGAGGTCCCCAACCCCTGGGCCATGGACCGGTCGGTACCAGCCTGCGGCCTGTTAGGAATCGGAGGTGAGCATCAGGCCAGCAAGGGAAGCTTTATCTGTATTTACAGCCCCGCCCCATAGCTCCCATGACTACCTGAGCTCCGCCTCCTGTCAGATCAGCTGCTGAGGCATTAGATTCACATAGGAGCGAGACCCTGGTCTCTAGTGCCAAAAAGGTTGGGGACCGCTGATTTAAACGATTTGCAGAGCCATTCAGACACAGAGAAAGTGCACAAGGGGATGCTGATGAATACAAGCGGCCGTGCTACGCAGAAGTGTGGGGTCAAAGCTCATTAAACCCCACCGTTTCTTCCACCTGCCTAAGCTTTGCAAACACGCAGTCTTTACACCCAGACTGCGGTCGTTTACAGAGAGAAAAAACACAAGAGAATACCTGCATTTGCATACCCATCGTCATGACCATGTTCATATGTACCATAACAATCATCCTGGTGCATCCTCACACCTTGTACACGGGCGTAAGTGGCCGTGTTCCAAGGCCTGTAAGTCGGGCCCATGTCTGCTATGCATCCCCACCCACCATTTGGGAGGCCGGAACCCACATCTTTGTATCTTCTAGCCACTGAACAGCGCCTTCCATCTCAACTACGCCTCGTGCAGCTGCTACAACACGGGCGACATGAAATGTGACCTGGAATAAAATTTCAGAGGGTGGGAGACCTAGATTAATCCAGGTAGCACAGTATTCTCCAACTTAAAAAAAAAAAGGGATTGGACACCTGTGTTTAAAAGTCCCACCCACGCCAGAGTCTGTGCAGAGAATGCATTTCATGTTGCCAGTGGACACACTACTTGCGTTTGCAAATTCACTTAAGATGAAGTGGACCTTCGGAAACGTTTGTTTAAGATGGTGAAAAAATTCAACTCACTGCAAGGCCTTGGCTAGGCTGTGAGATCATTTTTAACCCTGGTTCCAGACTGTGAACTGTCACAGCCTGCCTCAAATGGGAATCTCTAGAGTGCAAAGTTACCTGGATTTTCTTGCATTCTCTTTTCACAGACTCTGCACCAAGGGATGTATTTTCAGAAGCAGTGTGCCAATGAAAAAAAAGAATAAAACCTGGTTTACTGACTTGGGGATCCATGTCCAACAGCTCCTCATAAATGAGTTGCACATCTTAGTTCTTAAATGTAAACCTCAAGAAAAGCGATTCCCTTAACGTTCTTTCCCAGTAAGGTATCACTAAGAATTCATTTATTCAACATAGCTTTTGAGAACCTACTTCATAGGCAACAGTAGCTGTATTGGACTTAGTAATGAAGTAAACAGACAAAAGCCCCACCCCCATGCAACTGACATTCTAGTGGGGGGAGGGGCGATGTATATGACAATTAAGCAAAATATGTAGTTTAGATACTGATAAGCACTCAGGAGTAAAGCAGGGTGGGGGCTCCTATTAGTGCTGACCTATTTTTTCCTGTCCCCCTTGAATATGACATACAATAGTGACATATTCTTCACGTATTTGCTACAACCTTCCATTGACATTTCTTAATTCATTTCCTGCCAGTTTTCAACAGCCTCATCTTTGATGTATGGTCCATCAAATGCAACTGCATTTTGCAGAATCAACTTCTTTTTAAACAAATGGGGAGGCAGGAAGGAGGATACTAATACAATAGCCACTCCATTCACCGGAACTCAAGCAACCAGCAGGAAAAAAAAACACAAGAAATCACACTGTAAATAAAAATGAAAAGACAATCTCAGCATGGGATATAGCTGCACATCATGCAAAACCTGACTTTGCATGAGAGGTGTAGGGTCCCAAAACAAGTTGATATTTATTCATTTTTCAAGAAGGCTGCACGCAAGTCTTCTAATCTGTCATCATCTACTGACGTAGATCCCAAACCATCCAGTTCCAATTCTCTGATCCTGTCCCAGCTACATCCTTAGATCCTAATGGTCCTGATGTGAGGTCTACCCAGTAAACTCTCCACCCCTCCCGTAACAGTTTAAGTGTGGATGTAGATGTTTTTTCTAAGTCACTTGAAGTTAAAAAAAAAAAAAATTGTTAGTGGAAGATGCTGGGATAGCTCAGCAATTGAGCACTTGCCTTGCCATCATGAGGTCTGGGGTTCGATTCCAGGCCCCAGTCTATGCAAACCCATATGCTGAACTGAGGCCCAACAGGTAACCACCAAGATGGCTCGGTGGTGAAGGTTCTTGCCTCCCATGCGGGAGGCTCCCAGTTCGGTTCCCACCAGGACAAGCTTCCCATGTAGGAGGCTCCCAGGTTCGGTCCCACGTCCATGTGGCCCCATGTCCACCTGTGTGGAATGAAGCCATGTCCCAACTAATGATGTGCAACTATGGAGACTGCTCTGGGCCCCTCCCTTCTCTCAAGCAATAAAATAAATCTTTAAAAAATAATTGTTAGTGATGCTTATTGAGTTGAAAAGTTTGACCGCCATTTAACTGGATTGCACTCTGCATTCACAATGCTGTTTTTATAAAGTAATTAAAAGCAAATTAAGGTGAACAAAGACAAACTTAATGTAACACCATTGACTTCATTTACCTTAATTTGCTTTTGATTACTATATTTCTGTATTAATATTAAGGCAATACAGAATCTATGGTATGGTGTGGTATGGTACAGCATAGCATGGTAGAGCATGGGGTATAGTATTGGTTAGGCTTATTTGTAATAGTAACTCTCAAGTAACCAGAAACGACATGTATCCAGCATCTACCAATCCTCATGGGTGGCCGGTTAAGTGAGAGTCTACAGGCATCGGTTGTCTGGGTTGATCTGCCGTTTGACCCTGCGAGGCTGTGATAACATGTTCTCATTTGACACAGGAAGAAACAGATACTCCAGTTCACTTCCTTAAGGTCACCCAGTCAGTGCTGTAGTTGAAA
>PVKE010012086.1:30000-38987 GCA_004027555.1 Craseonycteris thonglongyai
CAGTTGCACGGATGGAAGATTCGTTTTTACAGTCGCTCTTCGCCGCCTCAGACTGCAAAGGGCAGGCACTAGGAAAGTCGTATTGAGTCATGAGACACTAAACTCTCTTCTCCCACCGGGCTCCGGAATGCAGGCGACCCCAGCAAACAATCCACAATCCTCCCGAGTGCGGATCACCCACATGTAGGGGGATACCCAGATATCTGTGTTCTGACCATTAAAACATAGTTGTACTGACTCTACTCTTGTCCCATGATTCCTTGCAGATTTGTAGTTCCTTTCTTCATCAACGTTTTGTTTTACCTGGAGTTCATAGTTGTCTTGTCTTTCAACTGGTTTGGTTTTTACTCAAAGCTATGGGGTCCGTGTTCCTTCATCCGCACCAGGGATGAGAAATGCCTTGCGAGACAGTTTTCCAGACACTCATACTAAACACAGTGTCTGTCCATAGAGCCCTTCTTGCTCCTCCTTCAGTCTACAGATCCACTTGGTCCTGAGTGTTCATTTCTCTCTGATGTTGAGTCCCCCGCATTCTGGACCTCGTATCTCCTTTCTTGGTTTCCGTCCGTGTTTTGATGGATAATCTCTTCTAATACCTTCCCAAGGAAGAACCATGAGACCTAGACATGAAGACCTCGCGTAGCTGAAAAATCATGATTCTGCCATCATTTCGATGTATTACTTCATTGAGTGCAGACATCTAGGATGCCGCTAATTTATCTCCCATTGGAAGCCATCGCTCCATTGTGTTCTAGTTGACTATTGAGAAACCCAAGTGTCCTCTTGTCTTGAGTATATTGTTAGCTTGTTTGAGTTCCCCACTCTTTGGAAGCTTCCCAGCCTTTTATGCATTTCCACTGTCCTAACATTTCATGATGAGAAATTGTCTCTGTATTATAAAGACAGGAAGGTAAGGCAATAGAAGAACCCAGGGGTGCTGGGAAGCATTGGATGCACTCTTCGCTTCCATCTGGGGTGGATTTGAGGAGCGGCAGGGCAGGCAATGAATTCTAGCTCTTGTCAATTCCACGGTGAAATTGTTCAGCTTCCACTTAGTGGAAGTAACCGCTGTCACATTGAATAGTTTCCTTCCACGGACATGAGAGGAGGCATTTCTTTGCTGGGAATGCTCTTTGGCAAAACCTTGAATGACACTGTTCTGTTTGCGGGGAGGAGGGAGGGAGTGGTGGGGAGTAGGGAGGGAACATCAGATATATGGTGATGGAAAGAGAGCTGATTCTGGGTGGTGAGCACATCATGCAATGCATAGACCATGTCATGTAGATTGTACACCTGGAAACCACGTAATTGTTACCAACCAATGTCACCCCAATACATTTAACAATAAAAAAAAACTGTTATAATGGCTTCCAGAAATGAAAACTTTTTGTTCTCTCATGTAAAAAATAAATTTAAAAAATGTCATTAGTCTCCCAGTCTGGGGTTGGTAAATTGTTTTCACAAAATCATGAGTGGTCCAAGCACTTTTTAATTTCTGCTCTGGATTCTTTGGTCATCAAAGTCACAAGATGGCTGCCAGAGCACCAGCCAACTCATCTGCATTTTAGGAAAATAGAAAGGGAAGACAAAGGGGCAAAGGGCTCTTTTCTCATCCAAATCAGCACCCTCCCCCTCCCCTTAAAGAGAGTTTCAGGAAACACCAACCAAAGCCTCCTACTTAAATTTCACTGACTACCTCCTTAACAGCAAGGGAGGCTGGGAAGTAAGTTTTGTTTCTGTTTTTTGTTTTTAAGGGAGAGAAGATGTTAGGTAAGCGGAAATCTTTGCCAGAAAGAATCTTAAGCATCCATCAGTGAGTAGAATTTTTTTTTTAATAAGTTTCAATGGTTCTTTCGAGATTTTAAAAGTTCTATAGCTAAATGATTGCAATCGAGCCAGACTCCAGTGTTCGCATCCAGGGTTTTAATGTAACACAATCTCCTCGATACTCTCCCCCATCAAATGAACCTCATTTGTTTTTCCTGTATCTCTAAGTAGATATGACACCATCTGGTGTTTTCTGCGTTTGACCCAGAGCCACAGCTGGTGTCATCTGACTAATGGTGGGAAGGGACAGGGTCAGGGACAAGTTAGCGACCCAAATTGCATGGCAATTTAACTCCACCCCCACCCCTGGACATAACGTTTGCTCCCTGCCCAAGAAAACATCCATTGCAGGACATTGACAAAATTTTGTAATATTAATCATCAGAGTGTGAGCTTCTAATTGTCCAAGTGATGTTATAGCTATTCATGAAATATTACATTTCAAAAAGACAATCAGAGAGGCCGATAAAGAAACAGGGGAAGCTGGGAATACTCAGCGGGTTAAGCACTCGCTTTGCCGCCCTGGGAACCAAGGATCCAATCCTGGCCCTGGCCTGTGAGGACCCATAGGCTGAACTGGGGTGAGCTTCCCATGCGGGAGGCCCCCAGTTCAGTTCCCACCCTGCGTGGCCCCCACCCAACTATGTGGAACGAAACCATGTTGAAAACTGATGATGTACAACTATGGAGACTGCTCTGAGCCCTCCCCCTTCTCTCTGTCTCTCTCTGTTTGTCAAAAACAATAAATCAATCTTTTTAAAAAAGAAACGTATGGTGTGCCCATTCTTAGCCTACCATTTCATGTGTTACATTCCTCCTAAACAACTAATGTGGAGGACTCTTCAAAATCTATAGGTAAAGTATGGAAATTATAGGTAGAGTATGGAAATTGATCCAGAGGTGCAAGTGACTAAAGATAAGAAGGGATTTATTGAATCATCTATTCCTGTCCATCGATAATTATTGAATGCCTACCATTTGCCAGGCATTGTGTTAGGTGCTGGAGCTTTCACGGAGAAATTTTTTTTTTTTTAATGTAGACATTTCAGAGGTAACCATAGGTTGATGACTGTCACGGACAACAGGAAACTGAGGTGAGCCTTCTGAAATCAGTTTCTATAGACGAATGCTCCTAGAAAGCCACCCAGAAAATTCACAGCAGAAACTAAGCTTGGATACTTTGTCAAATTCCCTTTAAGCCACATGAAATTAAATTAGACATTTGTGGCATGGATGGTTACTGTGGCCTCTTGACATGTAAACATCAGACAGTCTTCATGGATAGAGAAAAGAAATAGAATGAGTCACTTCTATGACATACTATAGAAAGAAGATGTCCTAGCTCGTCAACTGTAATTAAGCTATAGCTGCCGGGGTCCCATACCTTATGGTTCCCAGTGTGGTCTTTAAGATGTTCAGGTGACCGTTCTGAGTTCTTGAACTTGGGGCATCAGTTGCTTTGACATACTTGTTTTGTTCTCTTGGGTTGGATTAGTCATTTATAATCTCTAAAAAACTCAGTGGACCCTTATGTACGTAATATAACCCTTAGGATGTCCTGCACATACTCTGGTCATATTTTTAATAATTTTTGAAAGGCTTAAAAGGATTTTATCTACCAAATCTATTTATAGAAGCCCCATTTAGTAAATGGACAGCAGTGGATAATATGCTTAGGAAGCTCTTGTTTCTTACGTTTGTAATTCTCTCTTGATGTATTGGAAATGTCTGAGAAAGTCCCATCTACTAAAATTGCACTTCGAAAAGGAGCCACGGAAATTTGATTAGTTAAATATGTAAATATGTCAAGTGTATGAAAAACGGAAGTGAAAATGATAGTTCTTATTTTGATTAAAATTAATATTTATCAGAAAAATGAGAGCTGTAGGGATGCTGGGTTAGCTCAGTGGTTGAGGACTTGCCTAATAAATACAAGATCCAGGGTTCGATTCCCCGCCCCGGCCCTGGGCCCGTGCAAACCCCCTATGCTGAACTTCAGCCCAACTGGTCACCACTGGGATGGCTCAGTGGGGAAGGTTCTCGCCTCCCATGTGGGACGCTCCCGGTTTGGTTCCCACCCACGTGGTCCCACATCTACCTGTGTGGAATGAAACTATGTCACCACTAATGATGTACAACTATGAAGACTGCTCTGGGCCCTCCCCCTTCTCTCTCTCTCTTTAAAAAAAAAAAAAAGCTGTAAATGAAGCTTAAATGTGTACGGAATACGAGATATTTACCTTTGTAACTGTAATAATATAAAATGGATTAAAACAAGTCATGGTAAGGATTTCTGTGTGTAAACGCCCATCTAGCGCTATAAAAGCGCAAACTCAGTTCATGTCACAAGCGGAAATAGGCTTCCCATGTGGCCTGGGGGGGGTCAACCATTATTTAGGGTGTTTGAAGAAAGAGTTACATTCCTCGCAGCAGGGACCCTGGGGCGCCCCCCACTTTGCTCCCGGTTTATAAGGACACACAAAGCTGGTGGGATTAGAACGCCTGAAGCCTGCTGCCTGTAAACTAGGTGTGTCCTACCTTGTGGCTTCCGTGGGCCATTGTAGACGAAGGAGAATGAATGGTCTTGGGCCACTCATCCAATACACGCACACAAACGAGAGGTGATGAGCTAAAAAGAAAAAAAAAAGTCGCAAAAAATATCTCATAACATATGAAGAAAGTTTACTAATTTGTGTTGGGCACATGCAAAGTCGTCCTGGGTCCTATTGGGCCCGTGGGCTGCAGGTTGGACAAGCTTGCTGTAGACAGACAACCTGCGTGAAGACGGTGTGTGGGGGTGAGGGTTGGGAACCGAGCAAGGAGGCAAGAAGAGCTTAAGAAAACTCCAGAAGGAGAAGCCGGGATGGCTCAGTGGGTTAAGTGCTCGCTTTGCAGCCCCGGGGACCGAGGATCGAATCCCGGCCCCGGTCCGTGCGGACCCATACACTGAACTGGGGTGAGCTTCTCATGCGGGAGGTCCCCAGCCCAGCTCCCGCCCTGTGCGGCCCCGCTTACCTGTGTGGAACAAAACCATGTTGAAAACGGATGATGTACAACTATGGAGACTGCTCTGGGCCCTCCCCCTTCTCTCTGTCTGTCAAAAACAATAAAATAAATCTTTAAAAAAAAAACAACTCCAGAAATGCTTATATCACACGCGCACGTGGACCAAAAGAAAGGAGACCACTGCAGTACTCCATACCCCGCATAGAAGTCTCCTGACTGCCCAGTGTGGAGTTTCCAGCCCACTCTTTATCACTGCTCTCAAGTGCGTGGGGTCATGCCCCAGCCCGCTGGCTCAGGGGTCACACTCAGGCCTCCCTTCCCTAGTGGTTCTGATCATTCATTCATAATGATGAACCACCCAATGACCCCTAGACCCTGGCTAAAAACCAGTGGCATCAAAAAGATCCAAGTGTCAGACCAAAAGAATTAAGAAACATAGGACCTCACTTAGGGGTGGAATATAAAACTGAAAGTAACAAAGAAACAAAGACTCATGGACACAGTCAATAGATTAGTGGTTACCTGAGGGTAAGGGGGGAGGGGGGTGGGAGAGATGGAGGGGGAGTAGGGAGGGGGAATCAAACACACAGTGATGGGAAGAGCTGATTCTGGGTGGTGAGCACGTAATGGGATGTATAGACAGTGTCATGTAGAATTGTCCACCTGGAAACAATGTCATTGATATCAATCAATGTCACCCCCAATAAATTTAACAATAAAAAAAAAAGAAACATTTGAAGAGAGGAATAAATACAAAGGGCTCTGGTCACAAAAAAAAAAAAGATCAAAGTAAGGAAAACATGCTGAGTGCATGAAGCTAAACACAAATGGACAGGTGTTTTATCATGCTACTCTTACATAACACACGTGGGAGGGGGATGGTTTCGGGGTGATTCAAGGGCCTTCCATTGATTGTGCACTTTATTTCTATTGTTATGACATTGGATAATATATAATAGTTCCTGCCACTCACAGATAGGGTTTTGATGTGAGTCTGCAAGCCATTGCTGTGTGACGGTCTCTGTGTAGTCACACCTCTCTGTTCATGTGCATCTGTATTTGCATCCGTTCCCCAGCGCTAACATCACCGCCTCAGCTCCACCTCAGACCATCAGGCCTTAGATGCTCATAAGGAGCCACAACCTAGATCCCTCACATCCGCAGGTCACCATAGGGGGCGCTCTCCTATGAGAACCTAATGCCCCCACTGAGCTGACAGGAGGCGGAGCTCAGGGGGTCATGCGAGCCAGGGGCAGTGGCTGTAACTACAGATGAAGCTTCGCTTGCTCACCTGCCACTCATCTCTGTGCGGCCTGGTTCCTAACAGGCCATGAGCTGGTACCGGTCTGTGGCCTGGGGGTCGGGGCCCTCTGATTTATGAGCAGACTATCATCCATGGATGAGACAGCATTTGTGGAAGCCCAGTTCAATGGAGAAGTTCCAAGGTCTTGGGGAAAAATAAATACATGTGGGCTCATTAGAGAGGGGCGGGGGAAGGCTTCGACTTTCCCTGACACATCCCTCAGCCAAGGCCACATGGGTCAGTGCCAGGAGGATCCACGGGGTAAATGAGAGTCTGAGTGGGCACCTGCTTCGCCAGTCATGTGTGGGATGCGACCACAGGGGACACGCAATCCCAACAGGAGAAAATAGGTCCCCTAGGAAAGGGGCCGATGTTACAGGAAATAGGCTAGCCACAAAACAATTTTTTTGTCATAATTCTGTTTATAGGAGGTATGTAGAGTCAACAAAATCGTAGAGATAGAAGGTAGAATGGTGGTTTTCCAGGTTGGAGGAGGGGGAATCAGGAGTTATTTGGTTTTTAAAGATTTATTTTATTGCTTTTGACAGAGACAGGGAGAAGGGGGAGGGCCCAAAACAGTCTCCATAGTTGAATGTCATCAGTTTTTGACATGGTTTCGTTCCACACAGGGTAGGAACTGGGCCGGGGGCCTCCCACATGGGAGGCACACCCCCTCGAGCCAGTGGCTGAACCGGGGTGGGGGGGCAAGAACTGAACTGGGGGCCTCCCACATGGGAAGCACACCCCAGTTCAGCCTATGGGTCCGCCCAGGCCAGGGCCTGGATTCGATCCTCAGTCCCTGGGGCTGCAAAGCGAGCTCTTAACCTGCTGAGCCATCCCAGCTTCCCCTGGAATCAGGAGTTATTAAATGGTCCAGAGTTTCAGTTTGCAGGATGAAAAAGCCTTGGAGATTGTTTGCACAACCATGTGAATGTACTTGACTCTACTCAGCTGTGCATTTAAAAAGGAGGGAGACAGTAATGAATGAATCCAAACAAGTATACCGATAACGCATAGTGCGTATGCACTGTTGGCCGGGTTCTGTGCTAGTTTGATCGTGGGAAGAATGAAAAGGAAATTCAAGGTCAGGGTCCCCATTCAGTGCTGACCATGAGTCTAGAAGGCACACAGAGGCCTCTTCAGCAGCGACATGGTAAAGTCTAGATCATCTTGTGACTACGGGGCTCAGAGGCCCAAGGAGTGCCACCTCCTCTGATGGAAACGGATGGGGATTTCAATTTCCAGGGAGAGGAAAGTGGAATTTGGAGCAAAAGACTTGAAACCGGAGCTCTTATTTGTGGCCTGCATAAATCTGAGGGTAGTTAGACCCTGTTTTAGTCCTAGATGGAGTCCCTTGTCAGATCACAGGAGATTTTTTTTTTTAATTTCCCCAAATTAAAAAATAAATAAATATATGCAAGGAGTATAATTGCTGGATCAAGAGATGTGTGACATCTCCACACTTTGATAGAAAGTTCCAGATAGTTCTCCACACATTCCCACTACAGTAGGCTGATCAGATGTCCTGTCTTAAATGGGACAGACAATGATATTGTCCCATTTCTAATGGTACGTCTGGTCAGCCTACTGACATCTTGAATTTTAGACCAATAAGACTAGGTTGACCAGTTGACCAGATGTACCATTTGAAACAAGACAGAACCGTTGTTTTCTGTCCTGTTTCAAACAGAATAGGGGAAGCCGGGATGGCTCAGTGGGTTAAGCGCTCACTTTGCAGCCCCGGGGACCGAGGATCCAATCCCGGCCCCGGCCTGTGCGGACCCATGTGGTGAACTGGGGAGTGCCCCCAGCTCAGTTCTCTCTCTGTCTCTGTATCTCTCTCTGTCAAAAACAATAAAATAAATAAATAAATGGGAAAAAAAATCAAACAGAATGTCTGGTCAGCCTACACTAGTGACTCCACCACACACTGTTCTATAATCAGCCAGTATTTGATGGTGTGACACTTTCTACTTGTTGCCAATCTGATGATTATGAAATGAAATCACTTCGTGGTTTTAACTTGTATTTTGCTGATTAGTGGAATTGAGCCTTTTCTGTTTTCTCTTTTGTGAATTGCCTATACGTCTCTTATAATCTATTCCAGGGGTGGCCAACAAGTCGATTGCGGTCGACTGACCGGTGGATCGCGAGGCCAATTTTGGTCAATCGTCGATCGCTCGCAATGTCTGGGGTGGAATTCCATGTACCATGGACTTTGAAGCGATTGTAGAAGACAAAACTTTCTAGCAATAGTTTAATGCATTCTGGGAATTTGCCAAGGTCATAAATTCCTAGAATTCTGACAGCCTGACACTGTGAGCTCCACCCACCCAGACAATACTTTTTTTTTTTTTTTTTTATAAAGCTATTCGGGGCTGTTCTTTTTTTAACTTTATTTATTTATTTTTTATTGTTTTTGACAGAGAGAGGGAGAGAGAGAGAGAGAGAGAGAGAGAGAGATACAGAGACAGAGAGAGAACTGAACTGGGGGAACTCCCCAGTTTAGCACATGGGTCCACACGGGCCAGAGCTGGGATTTGATCCTCTGTCCCCAGCGCTGCAAAGTGAGTGCTTAACCCACTGAGCCATCCTGGCTTCCCCTAGACAATACATTTTGACTTATGTGTTACACTTGTCACCGGGCGCAACGCGTGAATGCAACAGTTACGACTTGACTCATCGAAGAACACAGTCAGTTAGCTTGAATATTTGGTAGTGTCATACGGTAGCTTCTTTTCTTTTGTATTAACAGTATTATTATCAATCAATATTATTTATCCTCGGTGACCACGTTGAGTTTCAATTTTTCTTCTGTTTAAAATGTAAGTACCTTTTCTTTGTTTTAAAT
>PVKE010012087.1:0-38992 GCA_004027555.1 Craseonycteris thonglongyai
TCCACATTTCACTTTTGATTAGGTTTTCTTGTTGGAATCTGGAATGATCTCCTTCAACTCAACTTCCCATTAAATGTACAAGGATGACCCCTTCTGGGTTGACACTGAAAAATAGTTAAACATTTTTGTGAGTCTTTGCTTATAATGAGAATTATTCATTAATTTAACCAGCAAGTATGAATTCAGCACCTGTTTAACAGAAGTGCCAGCATGGCTGTTACAGTGTAACCAGACAGAAAGATCTTTGCCCTCGGGGATGTGTGTGGGGTGTGAGTGGAGAAAAGACAATACCTAAACAATACCCACAACATGCCCAGTCATAATAATACACACAATAATAACACCATGTGAAGGGAATAAGCTCAGGAGTGCTAGAGTCTGTGGGGTGTGTGCTGGCATTTTGAGATTGGACAGGCAGAGATAGACTGTTTGAGGTAACATCTGAGTGAGCCATGCAAGGGAAAGGTCAGCTATGTGGAAACGAGGGGAAAACAATCCAGGCAGAGCAAAGTGCGGGAATGGAGGAACTGAGTGTGTTTACAGGAAGACAACACAAACCAGAAAAGTCACTGCACAGGAAGGGATGAGGCAAATGGGCTAGGAACCAGATCTTGTCCTTGGTACCCCATCAGATTCCACTGGGAAGTCACTGAAGATTTTTAAGCTGAGTGTTGTGGAGTGACTCAATTGAATTTGTATTTTTCAAAAAGTCATTCATAGGCTGTGGGGAGCATGGATAGAAAGAAGTAAGAGGAGAAATGAGAGGTCAGGTAGGAAGCTACGACTTGAGTAGGCCAGGCGAGAGGAGCTGCAGGCGGGAGTTAAGACCTGGTATAAATGGAGGTGTAGAGAAGTGTCGAGAGCTTCCCTCATTAGCACAGTAGGGAAGAAGTCACTGGGGCTGCTGGGAGGCTAAACCTGACTGCTCCTCATTGTGGGCTTTTATTGGGAAGCAGGTAGGCCACCATAAACCCTCAAAGTGCTTTCTGAAGCCCCTTACGGAGCACACTTTAGTTCAAGATGATGGCAGAAGAGGGTCCTGGGGACAAGGATTGGGTGGAGAGCTGTTTGCCAAGTAAGGATACACTGCTGAGTGACCAGCCCGAAGTGTGTGTTACAGGCGCTGCAGGGTTTTGACCACTGCTTGGCTGGGAGGAGGAAAAAGTGATATGTGAATAATGATGGGTGGAGGGTGGAGAGGGCGGGGGGGAGAGAGAAGCTGGTTGGGCAAGCGGCTGGTTGCTGAGCAAAATCTAACAAATTTCAAACTGATAAGAAATTATTTTCTTAGATAAGAGCATTCTTGGCTTGGATTTGTGTGTGTGTGTGTGTGTGTGTGTGTGTGTAAAGCCACTGCTTTATATGCAAGGTGGAAATAAACTGAGTTGAGGCCAGAGGAACCTTAAGAGAAAATACTATAAGAAGGAAGGAAAAGAAGCAAGTATAATTTAATCAGTGGATTTTGCTTTTTTCTCCACTGCTTTCTCTTCCATCTCTTAATTAGAGAAGAAGACACATATGTATTTGAGGGAAATAGAGACAGGTCTTACATGTGAGTGATAAGGGAAGGTGGGTGATGAGGATGGTTCTGGCATTTGTCTTGAATTCCTAGGGGGTGGGAGGTGCCATTTATTGCAACAGCTAATACAAAAGCTGAGATGAGGCGGAAAAGCAAAAATTTTCTTTTTTGGGCTGTTACCTTTGAGATGTATGAAGTACATACATTAAAGTATCAGTAGTCAGATAGCTGCTATACAAGTTTAGAACTCAGAAAAGAATTAAGAACTGGGGCTATTAATTTGGCAATCATTATCTAATCAGTGTCTAATCATTATTTAAAGCCATGGAAATGAGTGAAATTGTCTTGTAAGAGGTTAGAAGAAGAAAAGTACCTTCAACTGAATCTGAAGAATTCTAACTTTCTGAGGTCAGGTGGACACACTGAAGTCATCTGAGGTGAGATTTGGTGAAAAGCAGAAGAGTATAATGTAGAAACAAAGAACACAGTTTCAAGGAGTGAGTGGTCAATTATGTAGCATGCCCATGAGTATAAAGTAAGCTAAGAATTAGAAAGTGTTTGCAAAATTCGGCAACATGGAAGTTTTTGAAACCTCAACAGGCGCAGTTTCAGTGGAAGCAAGCCAGACTGGAGTAGCTTGAAGAATGACGACGTAACATTCTCAGGAAGAGATGTCAAGTAGAAACTTTCAAGAACTTTGTTGTGATGGGGAGCAAAGGAGTCGGTGACAACTTGTCTCTTTTCAAGTCATATGTTTCTTTAAGTGGGAGTTATCAATGAATGTTTCATCGTCAATGGATCAGCTTTGCAATAAAGAGAAATACCAATAGAAAATTAATAATGTAGAAATGAAGTCCTCGAAAAAGTGAAAGGGGATGGAAACCAGATGCAATCAGAGGGGCCAGTCTTAAAACAGACAAGGACTGTTTCACATAGGACTGGCCAGACACACAGGGACTACGGTGTAAACACAGATCATATTTATCTTTAACTAATTTCACTTGACTACCTTTAAAAATCTTGTACTTTTGAGTTACAAGATCACATTCTTTGCCAACATTTCTTCATGTGCTTTTCAAAATTTGGGAATCAAATATTCAACTACCCGAAGTCTCCTTTTTAAATTCTGTGATAGAAACTAGCAGAGTGATCTGCACACATTAAGGACTCCACAAATATTGGTATTAATTAGATTTTCAAAAGGATCTGCCCTAAGTAAACTTAGCCCAGACAACTACACATATTTGTTCAATTTCAGGAAATCCAGGAAGGCCTGATTGCTGCAAATTATTGTCACTCATCAAATCTGGATGAAATATTTATTATGTACAAGCTACTCTGCTAGGTACTGGGGAGGCAAAGAACACTAGTGTACAGTTCTAGAGTTGTGGACTTTTATTAGTGTTTATGGAAGATGAGGCATTCTTTCTATTTTTCTTTTTGCTATTCTTGGGTAGTTTCTAAGGAGGGGGACAGAGAATCTCAGAATTCTCTCAAAAAGGCTTAAAAAGTATTTGCAATGTGAGTGAAGGAGAGAAAGATGGAATGCTAAAAATGGTTGCTGATAGAGAATTAGGGTTTAAGATTTCAGAGGTGAAGTTTTAGATGACCACACGTTCAAATGTGATTATAGGATCAGACGTAGACTGGAGATGAGAAATGAAATAGAGATCAAGAGGTTATGAAACAGTCAAGCTGGGGTCTGAATTCAATCATCCATGTGAAGAATAAAAGGTAATTGCAGTAACTGAGGTTGAAGAGAAGGCTATAAATTCCATTGCCAAGTTTTCAGATAATGTGCATTAATTAGAAGCTATGATGTGATGAAAGAGTAAAGACATAAACTTTTATTCTGTAATTTTGGTGTTAAAATTATTGGGGTGACATCGGTTGGGAAAATTACATAGGCTCCAGGTGTTATGCTGTATTTAAGAGAGAAGCTGCACCATGATCTTTTAAGAGAAAAAAATTATGTGATAGTGGCGTTAAGTAAGGCCAGCCTTAAGGTGGTAATGTCTGCCTCTGGCAGCAAGAGCTGTCGGAAGTGGGAGGATAACGGATCGCTGGACACGTATCTCTGTGTTAAAAGAAATGCTTTCCCATCAGTCAGTCATCTGTAGCATTTGGGCATATATGCCTTTCTAGATATTTTCCATGATACACAGGAACATCGTTAACATCTGTAGGGGAATTTTATATTTCATTAAATTTTCACAGTTGTATTTTGGCTGATTCTTAATTAAGTAATGATAGAGTAGAAAGAAAATACTATTAAAAACTGATATGGCTGCAGCTTTCTTCTAATGAAATTGCTTGATTTATCTTTGGGTTAGACTATTCTTCTGGGCAAGGCTCTGAGGGTATTTTTGCTTGAGAAATTGATGCCAGGGGTCTAGTTTGGATAGAGTGGGTGGGAGGAAGATAGAACATGAAGTGTTTGACAATGTAAAGTGAGAGGAATTTTGAATCACTGTGAGTGAATGAGAGATCGTTTAAGAGATAAGTCAAATCAGAAAGGAGGAAAGCTTTAAAGAACATGATGGAAGGCCTGGGATTTATGGATGGATAGGGACAATGAAGAATATTTCTACAATAGAGAACTGATCACACATGTCTAGATACAGTGATGTCCCCAAATGAATTGTCAGGATTTCATTTTGTTTCATATGTCCCCAGTAGTTACTGCCAAGTGTTCATTGAAGTTTTTTTTGGGTTTTTTTTCCCCAAAGTTGCCTTGTGTTATTTATAATTTGGGGAAAGAGAGAAAGGTACCTTTTAAAAGTATTTCTAACAAACAGCTTTTTGTTAAATGAACATATGAGGGTGGGCTGATAAATTTTGCCTCCACTGTAATATTTTTTTTGTTACCTTAGACACATCAGAATGGAAAAGTGTTTAGACCAAAACACAGTCAACATGACTTTCCCAGCCAAGCCCTGAGTTGTGATCTTTTTCAGCTGAGGGGATTCCTTATTGTGGTATCCCATGAACTGCCTTTTGTTCTCAGGGTTGTAATGATGGACCCAAGTTCTATCCCCTGTAATGATCTTCTTAAAGAAGTCTGCATCTTCTTTTTCAAAAACTTTAAAAAAACTGGAGGAACTTTGTTTGCTGTTACGAATTCAATATCAGCCATCTATTTGAACCAAATATCTGAATGCTCTTTCATTTCGATGTGAACTGGGTGAAAAATAAACATCTGTGTGTGCAAGGTCAAGAATGATGGAGGAGAGACACCATGTGACTACACAGAACGGGCTATATTCAGATATGTCTAATGTAACAAAAAGAAATATCACAATGGAAGCAAAATTGATCAGCCCGCCCTCATATGTTGTATGAATTCAGGACCGTTTTAAGACCTGGGCCAGTTATATAATCCTGTTGTATGGACCGATAGTCTGATTTTCATTGTAGAGGTCATATTTGTAGGCTTCCTTTGGGTTGTCCTGGGGGAAATATGAAGGGGACATCAGGGTCTGTGGTTAGGTTGCTTTTGGATTAAGATTCCCAAAAGAAGGAGGAAAGTAAAAGACTATTGTCCAAGCCCCAGACCTGTGCTCCCCCAGGAAGCCAAAAAGCTCTCTCTCTAAAGAGTTTTCCAATTTGGGGATGGGAATAAAAATTGTATGTGGGCGGCTGGTGCAATATTGATGTCATTGAAAATGTCCTTTACTCTTATTTCCAGAAGACTTGATTTATATAGTCTTGACAAAAGTAGTGAAAAAGGAGAGGAGTGAATAAATTTGTAATTCTGTTACAATCGGGTATCTTTCAAGTCTTTAAAAATAAAACTCTGGCCCTGTATATTTTCATTTTCTGTTGACTGGTTTATCTTGTGAAATAAGAACAATGTAACATTTAAAATACAATAACTTAATTTGTGGATGTGATAGAAATCACAATTAAAGGTAAATTTCACTCAACTAAAGCAAGAATTCTCCAAACTTGGTTTTAGAACCCATTTGCGTTCTTAAACACCACTGAACACACCAGAAAAATGTGTTTTGTATATTGATATTTACAATAGTGAAAATGAAAACATTTTGAAAAATGCTAATCTATTTTAAAATCAATAATCTCATTGCATCTTAATATAACACATTTTTAGTAAAATAACTATATTTTTCAAATAGAAACTTAGTGAGTGTGTTAGTGTTTTCCATTTTTGCAAATCTCTTTAATATCTGGCCTAAAAGAGGATAGCTGGATTAACATATCTGCTTCTTCATGAAAACATGTCTTTTGTGATATGTTGCTCTGGTTAAAGTTATAATAAAGAAAATCCAGTCTTGCAGACATATGTGTCGTTGAAAAAGCGACAAGCATTTTAATAGCTTTTACAAATAATTGTCAATAGTTGTCTTTGATACCACATCCACACTCAGCAGGTGGTAGTTTCTTAAAGGTTAATTGCAATGTGGAATCTGAATCTATGTCAGTAAACTTTTATTTCATTAAAATCCATTGGCCCATCATGTTATTTGAATGTAGTTTTTACCCACTTATGATTTTCTAATATGATACACTGAGCATTTGGGAAATATGTTGAGTTATGCAGATTTTCAAAATGTTCATGAATTTCATTATACAATATAAAACATTTTATTAATATCACCACCAAATTTATCAAGGACTGGAAAGCTGTCAGGCTAATGGAAGCTTTCACTTGAAGCTTAAATTGTGTTATGGGCAATAAATACTGTCGGTTGTTTTCCTTAAATGACAGACTTACTTTGTTCATTTTAAGGAAATGCCTGCCAAATATTTAAGGCTGAATAATGATACTTGTTTGCCACTTGTTCTTCTCAGTAAAAGTGATGTTTTCTGGAAATAGTAGTTCAGTTCACAGCTTAATTGTACAAATGTTTTTCCTCAGGACAACCATCGTACCTTTCATATACTTCCCATTTTGTCATGTAGAATATTAAAAAAGACAAGTACTCAGGTTTAGTACTAATAACTTCTGCTGCTTCATCAAGGACATTCTTTTTTTTTTTTAAGATTTATTGTTTTTGACAGAGAGAGAGAGAGAAATAGATAGATACAGAGTCAGAGATAGAGAGAAAGGGGAGGGCCCAGAACAGTCTCCATAGTTACACATCATCGGTTTTTCCAGCTAGTTTCATTCCACAGGTGGGCGGGGCTGCATAGGGCAGGAACTGGGCCGGGGTCTCGTCCCGGTGAGAACTGAACTGGGGGCACTCCCCAGTTCAGCATATGGGTCCACACGGGTCCGGGCCGGGATTCAATCCTCGGTCCCCGGGGCTGCAAAGTGAGTGACTAACCCACTGAGCCATCCCAGCTTCTCAAGGACATTCTTAAGTGGAAGTGGATATGTTGGCTGTGAAGACAAACTTACCAATGTATATATAGCCTGTGCACCTGCCTTGATTCATTCTGAAGGGGCAGCCATTTAATTCTTCATTGTTTCACATGTTCAGTGCAAATGTCACCACAGTGAAAATGACAAGTCGGATATTATGTTAAAATGGCTCTGACCTTCCTGATCCCATGAAAAACTTCTGGGGACTCTCCTGGGTCTGCAGACATTTCAGGAACTGCTAAACTAAATTCTTTGATGATATGTTTTGACATGATTTAGTGCCCACTAGATTTTTAGTGTCCTGCTCTGTTTGGGAACTCCTTGAAAATTAATAATTGCATTTTTAATCTCAATCAAATAAATAGTTGGGAAAAATTATATTTTGATGATTAAAAAGTATCTCTGAGTGACTAAACCGTGTCACTGTTGTACCTTCCCTGCTAATTCGCTTCCTTGGAGAACGTAATTTTTGAGGCAACAGACAGAAGATGGCACTGACATTGAGTCCCACCATGGTGAAAGATGATGGGATCAGAAAAAAGCTGCTAATTTCAGATGGTGTTTAAAATTATAGCTCAATATCTGTCACATTTTCTTCAATGATGTCTGACTGCTATTCTTTTGAAAACTGCCTTTTAATTATTCATTGAAATTGTTAAACCTCAATTTCCAGCAAGATAGATTATTTCCATGCAGTGAGTGTATATCTTACAGGTGGGTTTTATGTTTTTCCTAAGA
The DNA here is from genome assembly GCA_004027555.1 of Craseonycteris thonglongyai. Lineage (NCBI taxonomy): Eukaryota > Metazoa > Chordata > Mammalia > Chiroptera > Craseonycteridae > Craseonycteris > Craseonycteris thonglongyai. The sequence continues at coordinate 7,584 of PVKE010012087.1, forward strand.
GTCACCTGTGTTTCTCTTTGACTAGCCACAGGGCATAATTTTCCTGGGGTGTCTCTGGTCATCTCATTCAGTTCCCTTTGTTCATCTTTCCCCTCTCTGGGAAATTTCATTTGCTGTTTATTCTTCTTTGAATCTGCCAGCTTCTTCCTCACCCTTAGGTGTCTCCCCTCAAGTGTGTTTGCAGAACACACTTCTATCTCTTGTTTTTTCCTGCCTGTAGAAAATAAACATACAAACCTTTATTTATTTTTAGATGTTAACTGAAAAATCAATAGGGGAGCTATTAAATTTTTACAAGTCAAGTCAGTGATCCCAGCTCCCATTTCTCTCATTCAAGCTGAGTCACTCCCATTCCATGTATTCTGTCACATCGTCATCAGGGCTCTACCTCTTTCTCTTCACAGTCAAGCCAGCAGGTCTTCACTTCCTTTCCGGTCCATTGTAGCTTATGGGGTTCCAGTTCTTCTTCTTTTTTTTTTTTTGGTCATATATTTAATTATCTTCATTTTTTTCATGTACTCTGTACTAAATTGTGTCTCCTCCCAAATTCACATGGTGATGCCCAACCCCCCCCGTGTGATGGTATTTGAAGATGGGAATCTTTGGGAGGTGGTGGTTGGGTTTAGAGGAGGTTTTGGAGGTGGAGCTGGGCCATGATGGGATTAGTGCCCTTCTCAGGAGAAACACCGGAGAGCTTGCTCCCCCTCACTCTTAGACATGTGGGAACACAGTGAGAAGGTGGCATTCTGCAATTCAGGATGAGAGTCCTCACCAGAACCTGACAAGGCTTCTGGTGGATCCCAGAAGTCCAGCCCCAGAACTATGAGAAAATCAGTGTCTGTTGGGGAAGCCACATAGTCTATGATGTTTAGTTATGGAATCTTGAGCTGACTGAGACACCATCGACCTGAAAAGATTTCTACCCTAGATCAATTCAAGGGCCCTCGTTTTCTGTGTCCACACTTGACTGAACTGTGGCTCAAATTCTGAAATTTCCAAATGACTGGTCATAGAATCTATTTCTGCTCATTTAGTGTGATCTAGCAGCACAGTTCTGTTCACTGTCAGAGATGCACTTTAGCCACTGTGTGTGCAATTTCTAACTTAATAAAATTACCAAAATGTGGATCTTAAAATAGAAAGGTTTTAAGGAATGTCTCTTTGGGGAGCAATTGCTCTCCACTGCACGTAAAGCACTATTGAAGCTGGCCACCACATTCTTACTGTAAAATAGCATCTGGGTCTGTTAATCCTCTTGCTAATAAAACTGTCCAGCCCTGAGTGCTCGCAGGGAGGAGAGGGAGGCAGAGGGTACTGTTGGCAGCCTCAGGTGGGGCGGGGCCCAGTGCCAGTGAGCATACCCCTGACAGCCTCTGTAATGCACATCTAGCATCTGTGTGCTAATACTGTTTTGTCACTCTGCTAAGCTGTGTCTAGTTTAGTCAATGTAATATGGATAACGCACATGAACACTTTAGGGTAGCTGAAGACATTTGCTGAAGAACATAAGAACCTTAGAATGGGAAATGATGATAATGGATGCATCAGTAGTCTTTGAATCACTAGACCAAATAAATTAGACACGGTATATAAAAGACTCTTGTTTTTATCAAGGCTTACTCTGACCCCTTAGAGAGAAATTCACTCATTATTGTGTTGGTCAGCTCTTTATCAGCTATTTGAATTATTTGATGAACAGCCTCAGTGATGTCCTGGGGCCTGGAATTTTTATGAATAACTTATGGTACTTCTCTATATGATAGAAGAATTCAGAATATTTCAGCTAAGCATATTTTCCTTGCTAAAATCTGTATTCTAAGTTAAATGTAATGAAGTGATGTGCTTAATTGGTATCTTTTGAGCATTCTCATTTTCACTTTTTTTATTTCAGTAGAATAATATTGATGAAATCACATTGGGGGTGAGGCATTATACCCATTTCCGCTAAGCTCAATCACCCTTTTAAAGTAGATAATGCTGTTTTAAAATTGAAATACGATCATCTAGTGTTTAAATTTTGTTCAAATTTAAATAATAGTAATAATAAAAATGAGTTTTTATACAGTGTTATAATCAACTGAATAGTTATTATCAACTGAAGTTCCAGATGCTTTAGTCTGATAATTGATTTAACTTTGACAAAAACTCTCTGAGGTAGATACAATGAATGTTTTTGCTTTACAGATGAGGAAACAGAGAGGTCCAGAGAAGTTCAGAAGCAGAACCAAGATACCGTAACAGAGCCACCAGGCAGTAGAACTGAGATTTGAACCAATGCCCCCCAGCATCCATACTCTTTACCACTATGAGTGGTAATTTAGGATACAAGTTAGGATTATTTAGTAGTGCTGATTAACTATGTGGTAACATAGAGGAACATTTGAAAAATATTCATGCCATTACTAAATAGAGCGTTTGAGCAATTAACACTGAAATCCAGTGATATTTAACCCCATTGATCACATTCAGTTAAAGATAATTAATGCACAAGAATTATGGATTTTTGAGGCTTCAAGAACAATTCTGTGTTTGGTTTCAATATGTAATAGGGCTTTTGATTAAGGAAAACTAGGAAATAGCCTGAACGCTGCATACTTAAGCCCCACATTCAGAGTAAAACTGCACTTCTACACTCATGCCTTAGGGAGGAGTGAACTTTTGTTCAGCATTCAACATGGCCTTGGTCATATGTAAGCTGGTTCTCTTGAGTTGCCTCCAGAAAAATGGCTTCATCATTCTCTTCTACTGAGCTTTGCAATTTTATGCCCCAGTCCATCTCAATTTTCAACCACATTTATTTTTGCTGTTAACTGACCCTATCTTTGCATGTTTCACATTCAAACTCCCTGAGAGAGAGTATTTGTTTTGGTTGAATTGTCACCATCCAGTATGAGGGCATTTCTTATGGACTGAATCCTGTGACAGTTACCTATGGATGGCTACCTTAGGGTACAACAGCCACCCCTGCTCCAAACAGTTGTGCCCAAGATTGACAACCTATGCATACACAATTCCTAGTCCAATTCCCTCAGAGGAGAACTAAGAACATTTAGACATTCAAGATAATATGATTAAATCATACTGCTATATATTTCCCCCTAAATTATGTAAATACCAGTTAGCCTACAAACTCCTCAGTTAAGCTTGAGTCCATAAAGTTCTTACGTAAAATTAATGAAAGTCTTGCTTTCTAAACACACATTTAAGGTATTATAAAATTGTTAGCTAAGTAATAGATTTGAAGTAATAGCATGCAATATGTATAAGTTTAAATATACACAGCCAACTTCCTAATCCATACACTGTGTTCCATACAGCAATTTAAGAATTGAGAGCAGATGTGTCTTTCATTGAAGAGCTAGAAGGCTAATATGGAAGTAAATTCCTTCCAATAAGACTTCAGTTACTCAGTTCCATTGCTATTGGTTTCTTTTTATTTGACCATTAATATAAGAAAAGCAATTACACTGTAATTTCTAGGGCATGATATGCCTTCTAAACTTTAAAGATTGTTGACACTGTGCTAAGATATCAAATGGAAAGGATTTGGTCCTTGGGGATGGGTATGTGCCCTCCTGTGTGTTATCACCGTGCCTTAGTGATGGTGCTTCCCTGATGGATTGTTCACCTAAGCCTCTCTCACTGTCAGGCATTTCTATCCCCTGTGTCCTCATGGCTGTTACATATGGCAGCCCTCTGTTCTGATCCTCATATGGTAAGGAAAACGATGTGTTGGGAAAAGAGAGGAAACAAAGGCAAAGCTGAGCTTTCTCAGAAAATGAAGGCAACCATGTCAGAGTATTTTTAAAGTTTTCTTCCTTTTGTTACAGTTTGATCTGTTTATGAAAGAACAGGATTTCTTCATTGATTTATTTCTTCTTTGATCTGTACTTGACAGTTAAATTTCAAGGTCAATATGCCACTTCTTTTTTGTTACAAGAAATTTTATTTTATATTTGCCATTTTAAAATATGTCTTCAGCACATTATATCATATGAATGCAAAACCATATCTTGTGTGCCCCCCCCCCCCTTGCTGATCTCTGAAACGGTGTTGTGAATTGTCTGCTAGATTGATTTCTGGCTGAACTCTGGTTCCAAATAGTTTAGATACAGTTTTGTGCTACTCATTATGAAAATATTTTTAAACCCATGGTGGTAGGTAAAGGAGAGGCTCATAAAATATTTATAACAAATAGAATTCTGGGTTAGGATGGGGGACTTTGGCTCTAAATTGCAATACAACTCTAGGGGAGTCACGTGGCCCCTCAACCCTCAATTTCTTCACTGGCAATTGGCTGGAAGAATCATGACTACTGTTTTTGTGTGTTTATTTATTTTTTTTAATTTTTATTTTTTTATATAGAGGGTATCCTGCTGATCTATTACAAGGATAAGGCTGTCACAACAACCAGACAGTGCTATTGCAATCTGCCAAAACAGGTAAAAGATCTGTGAAGGAGAAAAGAGGAAGAAAATGGACCAAAGAGGCTTCAGATGACAATACATTCATGCACAAGAGCAATGTTGCGTTGGCTACTCTTCATGACTGGCTTCCAAACATTAAACCACCCTCCCTATAATCCAGGCCTGGCTCTGTCTGATAATTATTTGACTCCTTCCATGCCCCCCCTCCCCACCACTAAAAAAACAGCTTAGAGGGAAGAAGTTTATAGATGATAAAGAAATTAAGGCTGCAATTTGAAGGCCAATGCAAAACAAGTTTTTCATGCTATAAATAAACCTATTAAAAAATTTGAAAATTATTTTAGGGTTAAGGATAAATATAATTTACTAGAAAGAAAAAATAATAAATCTATATTTTTACCCTTTTTTCCTTTCATTCCACACATTTCTTGACCACTCCTTATAGTTCTGTGAATTTGGGGTTTGGTCTCAGGTGACCTGGAGGTTTTGTGTTGCCATTAACTTAGCTGTCCCAGCAATCTAATGGGTGAAGGAGGCATGTTAGTGCCATTTGACATTTCCCTCTTCAGTTTCCATAAAAGAAGTCCAACTTTCTTTCTTATGTATTTTTTTTGTGCATCTCCAAATGATTTCAGAGTATTTTGCCAAAAATTGTTCAAAGATCATATATCATATTCAACACCCTAATTTACAGATAAAATAGTTCATCTCCTAATCCATTCCTGAATCATTGCTAGTCTGTAATTCTAATTGAGAAAGAGAAAAGAAAAAAAAGGTTCAGATCTCAGAGCAGTGTTTTCACCCTGGGTTGCACATTGGAGTCACCTTGAGAGATTTAAAAATCTTGATGCCCAGGTGGCTCCCCAAACCAATTATTTCAAGTCTCCACAGGTAATTCCGACGTGCAGCCAAAGTTGGAAACCACCGGCTTAGCAAGAGAGAGAGGTGACTTTGATGTACGTTGGTAGAGAAGTGTTTATGGGCAAAGTAGGCTCTGGTAGGATTTGACAGATGGGCTGATTTTGATGGGAAAAAGTGAAGGCATTATAGGTGATATAGTAACATTTGTTTCAGAGAACAGAGATGGGTGAATGGGTGAAATGGAGAGAGAGAGAGAGAGAGGTGAAAATCAGAATGTAGTCATATGACGTGAAGAATCACAAATAACTTTCTATGTCAAATTACATGATAAATTCTAGCATTTACTACCTGCAAAAATGTGGGCACATTGTTTAATCTCCGAGCCTCTGGTTTTTGTTGTTGTTGTCATTTATTTATTTTATTTGCAGAATGAGAAATGAAAGGTTCCACTGATGAGTGTTAATAAAGACTAAATGAGAAAATTCATATAAAGCAATTCTATCAATGCCAGGTTATAGGAACCTCTCAATACTTATTGAGAGGTTATTACCATTAGATATTACCATTAGATATTACCAATTGTTATTACCATTAGATATTATTGAAAGTTAAGGATTGTCACTAGGTGGAATTAAGGAGTTCTGTTGGCTCGAGAATGTAGAAGGCCTTGAATGGCATGATAAGCAGAATTATTTTTTTCCAAGCAACTGACAGACCATGTTTGATATGTGTCATGTCATTGTGCAGGAATGATGGACGAGGGGATGTAGAGGGGGTGGGAGACCAGTTGTGGGAGATATATAGGAGCCTGAGAATGAAGTTCCTACATTATAGTACCTAGCTAGAACTCATGAGAGGAAATTGTAAAAGGGACGTTTAGGAAAATTAGAAAATAGAAATTGATTTGATTTCTGTGGCAGCAGGGAAGTCTGAAAGAAAAACTTTAAAGTGACTTTGAGATTGAAACAGTGACAGGGAAGCCAACATCTAGTTTGAAAGAAAAGCTGAGTTCTCTGCAGACCCTTTTAGTCTGAGGTTAGGGCAGAGCTGTTAAGAAGAGTGGAAGCAAAGAGTGGATAATGTGATGTGCTGTTAGGAGACGGCTCAGATGTGACAATACAGTTTGGTAGTCGGTAGAAGTCGTGGTCAGTGGTATGAGAGTAAGGGAGGATTGAAAGGCCGATTGGAAAGTCAGAGGGGCAGAAAATTGTCCAAATTCCGTAAGTGCATCATCATTTGCCTGGGAGTTCCCTTCTCCAATTCTTTCTTTCCTTTTCCCACTACTTATTTTCCTGTTTCTAATCTAATTTTCTCAAAAATGATTGTTTCAGTCACATGGGATTGGCCCTCACTGTGTCTCATTCTCTCACAGGCTCAGAATTTCCTTTATTGTTTACACAGACTAGAATGTTCTTTCACTCTCCTGAGCTGTGCTTATGTTTCCTTTAAAACAAAGGTAATTTCCCCCTCCACTTTATAGTTCTCTTCATTCTTCCAGTCATTTTCTTCTTTTGCTTTCTGATAGCACCTTGCCACATATATATTTTCACAATAACATAAGTTGAACTGTGATTTTATGTTTCTTTTGTCTCTTTGACTAGATAGTGAGTTTCCATTACTATATGTCATTTGCTTTGTTATTACGGATGCATAATAAACTCTTGCTGAATAGATGAATATGTAGTTTTCTTGTGTCTTCTTCAGTACTTATGTATATGTTCTACACCTCTAGGGAACATATGGAAACGCATAAAAATGTTAGGCTTTTTTTGTAATGAAGGCTGATGGGCACTGCTGGTATTTGGGGACTAAATCAGAAGAATGCTAAATATTCTGCAATGTGTGGGACACTGTTTATGGTCCATAGTGGTTTCTTCCTGAGTGGCAAGAAGGCTGCCATTGAAAACAGATTTCAACACATTTATTATATATTCATGTATTACACATACATATCTGTTTTACATTTATTTTATGTTACAAACACTATACTATCAAATATGCCTGTGGAAGCAGGTGAGGAATTTCTAAGCTGACCATAGGGTGATACAGCTCTACTTCAAGGGAAGAAACAAGTTTGAAGTTTTTAAGTATCATGTGGCCAGACAGAAGGAGATAGATGAGTATAGTAAGGGAGTTCCACGTGGACTGAGTTCAGCTTTTGATGCTATTACTTATTAACTAAAACTAGTATGCTCTTTCTTCCTCTACAATGTGAAGGACACAATTTGATGAAACATTAAGATTGTTCTATAGATTTCAAAATAATCAGCTACTTACTTAGATTTTTAATTGCTTGGCAATTATATGAGAAGGTGACCAACACAAATTTTTTATGTCCTCTAGATAGTCCCCAAGAAGTGTTCTCCTAGAATTGTTTTAATTCCTTCTGAAATAGAATATAGTATTTGCTATAACAAACTTGAATTGAGTCAACGTTAGCTGCTCAACAACACAAGAATTGTTTTCTAGTCTAACACAAATGATGACAAAGATGCAGACGTGTTTCCGTGTCTATTAAAAGTACTATAAATGTGAAGTATACTTACCTTTATATCTGTTTCAGTCCCTCCTTCAAAACACCAGAAATTAAACCCCTTGGGAAAGTGTCCACTTATTATTAGTTTCTGTGAATGTAATGGCTAACAGTGTTTTTAATCCCAACGTAATACTTAATAGTTTTGAATAGATGTAGGAATATAATTGTTCTTAGCTTCTGCAACAAAATAATGATCCATTTATCCATACTTATATGGAAATCAACCACAAGGTGGCACCAGAGTATGTAATGTAAGTGCCTTTAGCTCTACCATAGGTAAAATAATGATGGGATTGTGTGCTAAAAAAATATTTTTAGATTTATATGTAACTGACTTAATGAACACAATAAAACTTCAAATATTTTCTGGGTATTATTTTTCTCTCAAACGTGAGAACACACTCATTAAGCATTAAAAAACAAAACAAAACAAAACAAAACAAGGCAAAACAAACCAAAAAAACTGTGGAGCAAGTCAAATGCTGGGCTAAGGAAGTAATAAAGAGTATTGCACTAGCTGACAAAAATGGCTAACTAGCTCTAAATCAGTGGTATTCAACTTTTTGGTTTCTCTGGAAGAAGAATTGTCTTGGACCACACATAAAATACACTAACACGAATAATAACTGATGAGTTAAAAAAAAATTGCAAAAGAAAAATCTCATAATGTTTTAAGAAAGTTTACTAATTTGTTTTGGACTGTATTCAAAGCGGTCATGGGCCACATGCAGCCCGTCAGCCACGGGTTGGACAACTTTGCTCTGGAGCAAGAAAAATGCATGTACTTATCTATAGATATGCATATAAAAATATTTTTAAATTGTTTTTGACAGAGAGAGAGAGAGAGAGAGAGACAGAGAGACAGAGAGAGAACTGAACTGGGGGCACTCCCCAGCTCAGCACATGGGTCCGCATGGGCCAGGGGCCGGGATTCAATCCTGGGTCGCTGAGCCTGCAAAGTGAGTGCTTAACCCACTGAGCCATCCTGGCTTCCCCATAGATATGCATATATAGTGTACACAATTTATTAAATATTCATCTAGCATTTAGATATCCATTTTACATATATTTTAATATATATATATACACAATATATATAATTTATTTTATATATATATATATATATCCATCCAGCCAACCATCCAGCCATCCATCTGTGCAAGCAGGATATTTTCTTCAAAGGCAGCAGGCTGGGCCATTTTGTGCCTTTCTGCTTTTTCTGAAATGTCTCCCTGTCTCAGATTTCTTTCCAAACTCCATTCAGAAACCTCTTTTGTGATGTTTTTCCTGATACCCCTCCCAGGTAAAACCTATTACTACTTTATTGTTTGTGACACATTGTTTCCTCATGTAGGCATATTTAGTTTCACTTCACTTCACAGGTGTTGCATTTCTTACAAACCGAAAGCAAGACCCTCCTCCAGTAAAAAGATTACTACTCGTTTTATTGAGATACTTGCTTTATTACGGTGGCCTGGGTCCAAAACTGTAGAATCTCTGAGGTATGCCTGTGTAATTTTACATCAGTATCATTGCCTTTCAAGCACCCTTGTTTACTTTCCTGCCATATCTTATGTACTTGTGAGTCCTTTGAGGACGAAGTTGTGTCTTATTTAATTTTGACTCCTGGAGCCTGGCCCTACCCTAATCAAACCTGAAGAAATGCTTCCAGAATGAATGTTAGGCATTCAATGCTGAGGGGATGGTATGAAAAAAAAGGGCACAGAACAGAGAATGTACTTTAAATTGTGGTCCAAAATGTTAAAATTTTTTGGCTAATGTTGGTATCGTATTTAATTAATAACAGTTCACAAATTTATGAATTCATCATTATTTTACTAATTAATATGAAAATTATTAAATAGTTACTACTCATTCTATTTCACAGGATGTGAGGTTGAAGAAATTAATTTCAGTCTGACTTATTTCGCTTAATAAGGTGGTTTCAAGGTCTTTCCATGTTGTCATAAATGGCTGTGTTTCATCTTTTCTTATTGCTGAGTAGTATTCCACTGTGTATATGTTAAGGTGACCAGATTTTAATATTGGTAAAGCGGGACACCATAGACCGGGGGGGAGGGGGTTCTTGATTAAAAATTTGGTCTATCTCCTGCTGTTTCCTAGCTTGTTGTGCATTCTTTCCAAAAATCGGGACTTTTTAAAAATGCTGCGGGACGCAGGACAAATTGTTAAAAATCGGGACTGTCCCGCCAAAAGTGGGACGTCTGGTCACCCAAGTATATGTACAACTTCTTTATCCAGTCATCTATCAAAGGACACTTTGTTTGTTTCCACAATTTGGCCACCGTGAACAGTGCTACGATGAACACTGGGGTTCATATATCTTTATGAATTAAGGTTTTCAAGTTTTTTGGGTAGATGCCCAGGAGAGGGACTGCCGGTTCATATGGCAATTTCATTCCTAATTTTTTTTGGAATCTCCGTACTGTCTTCCACAGTGGTTGTACCAGTTTACATTCCCACCAGCAGTGTATGAGGGTTCCTTTTTGTCCACAGCCTCTCCAGCACTTGTTATCCCTTGTCTTGTTGATTATAGCCATTCTAACAGGTGTGAGGTGGTATCTCATTGTGATTTTAATTTTCCTCTCCCTAATTGCTAGTGATGTTGAGCCTTTTTTTATATATCTGTTGGCCATTTGTATGTCTTCATGGGAGAAGTGTCTGTTGAGGTCTTCTGCCCAATTTTTAATTGGATTGCTTGTGTTTTTGTTGAGTCGTACAAGTTCTTTATATATTTTAGATATTAGCCCCTTATCAGAGACATTGTTTACAAATATTTTCTTCCAATTGATTGGTTGTCTCTTTGCTTTTTTTTTTGTTTTTTTTTAACTGAACTGGAGGCCTCACTGCATTCGGGAAGCACTCCCCAGTTCAGCATATGGGTCCGCACAGGCCGGGGCCGGGATTCGATCCTCGGTCCCCAGGGCTTCAAAGCGAGCGCTTAACCCATTGAGCCATCCCGGCTTCCCCTCTCTTTGCTTTGTTGATGGTGTCCTTTGCTGTGCAGAAGTCTTTTAGTTTGGTAAAGTCCCATTCATTTATTTTTGCTTTTACTTCCATTGCCGTTAAAGTCAGGTTCATAAAGTCCTCCCTGAACCTCAGGTCTATAAGTTTAGTACCAATGTTTTCTTCTATGCAGTTTATTGTGTTGGGTCTGATTTGGAGGTCTTTAATCCATTTTGAGTTAATTTTGGTATATGAGTGACAGATCGCAGTTCACATTCAGACTTTTGCATGTGGTTTTCCAATTTTCCAGCACCATTTACTGAAGAGGCTTTCTTTTCCCCACTGTATATTTTCCTCTTCTTGGTCAAAAATAATCTTTCCAAATATTTGTGGGTTTATTTCTGGGCTTTCAATTTTCTTACATTGGTCTGTGTATCTGTTTTTCTGCCAATACCAAACTGTTTTGATTATTGAGGCCTTTTAGCTCCATATTATTATTCTTTCCCCTTTGTGTTCTTTTTTTAAAATGCTTATTCCTATATATGTTGGTGCTCAGTAACTTTCTGTCCCCCGTCCTCCAAATCCAATATTATTTTATTTATATTAACTTATTCATGTTTAAAAGTAATATACATTTGCTTCATCCTTTCTTACTCTCTCTTTTTAAAACAGCTTTATTGAGGTGTAGTTTATATGTCATTAAACTCACATGGTAAGTGTGGAATTCAGTGATTTTAGTAAATTTAGAGTTGTGCAACCTTCATCAAAATCCAGTTTTAAAACATTTTCATTTCTCTCAGAAGTTCCCCTGTGCCTATTTAAAGTTAATCCCCTTTCACTCAGCAATATACATTTAAGCACAAATAATGCATCTTTCACATATAATTACATTTGTCCTGTTTTTAAAAAGTTCCAGACATTAAAAAGAAGATACTGAGAGAATAAATTATCATTAACCAAAGAGGCTGAAATCAGATAGCATAGTGACTACTTACTATTTTAAATTATTCCACAGTCCTATAACTCTAAGTGTCTAATGTCTGGCTTGTTCTGATGCTGTCTAACAGGTGCCTTTAGTTCTCTGCCTGATAGTATTCAAGGTACCTATGGTGCTGTAGAGGAAGTGACCTATCCCTCCATTGTCATTTGCTGACTGTGTGATATTGGTTAAGCTATGTGATGTCACTGAGTTTATTTTCTCATTGGTAAAATGGGAGGAATATTTATTTTTTCTTCATTGATTCATGGGGTTGTTACAACAATGCAGGCAATATCTATGAAAGCACATTGTAAATAAAAATATGCAGGGGAAGCTGGGATGGCTCAGTGGGTTAAGCGCTCATTTTGCAGCCCCAGGGACTAAGGATTGAATCCTAGCCCCGGCCTGTCCATTGACCCATGTGCTGAATTGGGGAGTGCTTCCCATGCAGTAGGCCCCCAGTTCAGCTCTTGTCTGCTGGCTCAGTCCCCGCCCCAGTCCCTGCCCTGTGCAGCCCTGCGCCCACCTGTGGAATGAAACTATGTGGAAAAACCACTGATGTACAACTATGGAGACTGTTCTGAGCCCTCCCCCTTCTCTCTGTCTCTGTCTCTGTCTCTGTGTGTCTCTCTCTCTGTGTGTCTCTCTCTCTGTCAAAAACAATAAAAATCTTAAAAAAAAAAAAAAAGATTCCACCCATAGGTTAGTTTTTCTTTCTTGTGATTAATAAAGTTAGACCAACTGTGTCTACAGTTAATTCATTTTACCACAGCTTTAAAATTGAGTTGGTGAGTAAATGAAAGTATTTTTCATCTGTGTTTTTATAGATTCTCTGGTTCATTAGGTTCATGGGTTGAAAGTAATTAGTATCCATTTGGATTACATTTTTGCATCACTTGGATGACTGAAATCTTAATCTTAGTAGTGCATGTTGAAACTTTATTGAAATTTTAATGTAATTTTATCCTAAAGTCCCAGAAATCTAATGTTTGACTCTTCCTGATGAAATTTATCAAGTGCTTTCATCTTTCCACTTGAGAAAGAATTTTAAGTTGCCAGGGGCACTCAGCAGGAAGCCTCCTGCACATTGATATTGTAGTTTCACTCTCTGCCAAGGTTAAAAGCCCAATGCTATCTTGAATGAGCCATTCAAATTGTCTTTGAGTCTAAAGAAATGGAACAGGGAATTTATGAAATTCTTCAAATCCCACTTCTCAAGCATCTTTTCTGTCAGAATCCTCTGCTTTTGAATGGAAACCATTGTCCATAAAGCCATCTGAGCCTTCTGCCACACAGCTTCTTGTCTTGTGAGTGGCAAAGATTTATTCTTTGCAGGCACACATTGAACAGCATAAGAGGGTTGGACATCATAGACTTTAAGTTCCGTTTAAGTATTATTTTCTGTGAGGATGCCATATGTCCTGTGATAATCAGCTGTCTTGATGCTGTTCGAAAAGGGTATGTCCATTTGAAAGAGCTGAACTTAAAGTATATGGAGACATCAATAAGAAATTTCAAATATACCTTTATCATAATCATTGCCTTAGCTATTCTGTCATTAAAACTAAATCAGGGGTAAATAATGAATAAATAACTTAATTCACCCTCTTCTTTGTCTATTGCCTTGGAAAGAATAACTTGCATTTTTTTTCCTCTCCAGAGTTTCTTATTCTCTATTTGGGCAAATACTTATTTACACGTTTTCATCTTTACTTTGGCTTGGTTTTTATTGATTAAAAAATTTTACTAGACAAGTACAGTATAAATTGTTTTTTGTCATGCTCAAACTCACACCTCTATACCCTGGTTTACCAATTCTGTGTGATCGACTGCTGGCCTCTCCCTTGGGGCTGATTTTCTGATCTCAACTGGAGCCACTCTTTTGAACCATTAACTCTAACCTTATTCACTTTTCTTTTTTTTTTTCCCTTCTTATTTCAAAAGCTGTAGCACTAGCGTTTTCTTCTTCCTGGATGGTCCATCACTCTAATCATGCCATAGCCAGTGCTAGAAGTTTTGCTTCTCAGGGCACGGAGTCTGAGGTGGAAATTCGGATGTGGAGAGTTCATTAGGGAGTGCTTTTAGGTACAACACTGTACAAGGGAGAAAAGCAAGGTTAGGTATGGAGAGAAGCTGGGCCTTAACAGAGCCTCAGGTGACCCGACTGGGAACTTGGAGGCTAGCTTGGCCCTTGGGAGCTGTCTGCATTGGGTCAAGGAAGCTCGGACTTTATTCTTCATCTTTAACAGTCATTGAGTGAAAGCCATTCCTGGAAAGGGTGTGATGTTAGTTAAGGCTGCTTTCTCCAGTGAGGAAAATTTCCAGAGACGGCTAATCACTGTTAAAAGGTAAACTGTCTTTCCAACCCCCAGTGTTCTATCTGACAGTGAGGTAAATTGTTGGAAGTTATGACCAGGTCTTAAAGGCCAGAGCATATTAAAAACTAATAAGCAGACCCTTCATTTTTTTCTCAGTGGCAATATATGATTCTAAGTCTTTTTCATAGTAATTTCAGTTTATTTTTAAATTACAGAAGTAGTGTTTGTAAAATATATATGTATATATTTCCACACTGCTGAAGAACATAAACAGTGAAAGTGTCCATTGTTTGTTTACTTTTATTTTATTGAATTTATATATACGTTTCCATACCACTGGAAAACATAAAATAAACACTGAAAGTGTTCCATGTTCTTCTACTTTCATTTTATTAAATAGTCACTGTTAACATTTTGGGTTATATCTTTCCAGATGTGAGAGAGCATGTGTGTGAGATATATTCATGCCATTCTCCAGTACTCTGCAACTAATTGTAGCTCTTCTCATATAGACCTCATACATATTTTGTTAAATGTATGCTTAAGTATTTAAAATTTTTTGATGTTAATGTAAATTGTATTGTTTTGAATTTCAAATTTTACTTGTGTTTTGCTGTTGTGTAGGACAGTGATTGACCTTTGGTATATTAACCTTGTATATCCTGCAACCTTGCTATAATTGCTTTGCCCTACATATTTTAGAAGTCACATCTAGAAATAAAATTAAGTGGTTCATATTGTTTAAACATTAGTAGATGTTATATGTAAATTAGTACTTGTTTAACACATTTAACTATTCTTCATGTTATAAAGCATATCAAAGATTTTTTATATTTATCTTAACTAATCAAGAGTTGAAGATATTTTCTTTTCCTGCCTACCTTCATATATATATATAATATATTATAAAATATATATATTATATATATTACATATATATAATATATAAATTATATATATATACACACACACACATATTTATGTAAATAAAAATTATTTTTTTTAATTCACTTATGGTATTTTGTTACTTTTAGGTAAAGAATATAGAGAGAGAACCATGTGCTCTAAAATGGCTTGAGAGAAATAATAATGTCTCATAATGTAAGTATCCATTTGATATTAATGGAGGAAAGGTGTTTTTTTGTATTTTTCATTTTATTTATGTCTTTATAAATTTACCCTTTCTCAAATATAGTGTTGTATAGCTAGGTCTTAACTTTATTATTTTTTTTTAATTTATAAAAGTCCTCAGGGTTTGTTTTGAAAGCTGTCCTGTCTTTCTAAAAAGGAGTAAAAATATCTTCCAAGTGTAGAATTCATTCATTGCTCTCAGAATAGGGAGTAGAAAGTCTCTCTTGTCTAACTTTCCAGATTGATCCCTTTTCAGTTATGATCTGGACAGTCATCATGATTTCCCTAGGAACATTTAGTTACTGGTGACATTCAAGTCAAAGAATCTGGTTAGAATATGTAGTTCTTCCCAAGTTGTAATTTGGCTTGCATCACTGGGATTCATGAAGGCCATGCCATGCCCCACAGTGGCACGACATAAATAACACGTGTCTTAGTGTACACATTCAGAGATATAGCATTTTATTATTAATGTCTCTAATTGGGCTATTGTGTTTGTTTTTCAACTTCCCATTTCAAAAGCTTTCAAGATAGTGTTTGTTATCCAGCTTAGCAGTCAGCCAACCTTTTCTTTAAAGGATAAGATATTAAATACTTTAGCCTGTGAGGACCAGATGCTCTCTGTTGCAAGGATTCAAATATGAGTTTGTAGTGGGAAAGCAACCATAAATGATGATGATGATGATGATGATGATGAAATGGGATTGACTGTGTTTCAATAAAACTTTATTTATAAAAAAACATTTGGTGGGTCAGATTTGGCTTATGGGTCTTAATTTGCTCTAGTTCACTATTTTTTATAGTTGACTAGTCTAGAATGAGATAAGGAGCTTGTACCAGAATGTCAGTCTACACAGTACTTTTTTCACAGAGGAAGATTTTATAAAGAACATGTCAGGTGAACTCAGGATTGCTTAATGACTAGACAGCTGGCTTATATTCTGTTGCAAGCTTCTTATTTCACCAAGGACCTGGAAGAGTGTTCTGTTCAACACCTACAACTTAAAACTGATATTGTTGGACATATTTCCAGCATGCCTGGTCTTCTTCAAATAAGACATAAAATTTTAAACGTGTGGATTTAGGAGATATGTTCTTTCTTCTGTCCTTATCTATGAAGGTGGGCTGATAAATTTTGCTTCCACTTAAATAGAAAATGAATGGGAAAACATATTTTAATGAAATAAAAAAGAATATATCTACATCATTTATTTTCAAAGCTTCATAATTATTTTTCTACAAAATCACCACACATTTCAATACACTTCTGTCATCTTGATGAAGCTGATCACTTGTAGTCATAGGCCTTCTACTTTGTGGTTTGTCACACAAATCTGCTGGCCCCACTTCTTCATCTTTGAACCACCTTACTCAATGTTATACCATCCTCACATCAGCACACTGATCACCATAAATGGCTTGTATTCATCTGTGAATTTCAAGTGGAGGAACTTTTCCCACTGTTCAGAATTCAATAACAACACATTGTTTGAACCAAACATCTAAACATTCTTCCATTTCAATGTGTACTGGGTGTAAAATGTAAGCATTTTTGTGTGCAAGGTTAAGAATGAAGGAGGGGAGATACCATGTGATTACACAGAACCAGGTATATTCAGATATGTCTAATATAACAAAAAATATTACAGTGGAGGCAAAATTTATCAGCCCATCTCATATGTATGATAGAATTTCCAATTTCTCAAATCTGAACTATTGGGTGCTTTCCTGTACTATAGAACGTTTTTCACATTAAGCACTAAGCTTAAAGTGGTTATACACCTTGGCCATTCAGTTTTGAATTTATATCTCCAATTTTTTTTTAAGTTTAAAATTAACTAAATGGCTCACATGTCAAATCTGTCACCATTGTAAATTTCTTGAGATTAATGGATAACTTGTGGAATGTTGTGACACTTCACTGGCAAAACAAATAATCTTATGGTACAAATTGCATTCTTATTCACATTTTGAAAGCACTTATCAATATTAAAAATGCATAGGATTTCTCCTGTAAGTAATATAGCATTTTACCCTTTTTCTACAAATCACTCAGAATAGGTTGCAAGTCTTAGCTTCATGTGAATTTTTAGAGATGTGAAAGAAAGTATCTCAAAAGATAAAATGTAGAATGCTAGAACCATATATTCCTTCCTTTGTTAATGCATCTTTTGGCATATTATTGTGTTTAGGATTTTTGTTTAAAACACCTAAAGATAAAAATTCAGTTTGATAAGACTTCATAAATGTGCTTTATAATTCAGATTTAGGTTTTCATGGCTTTTATCAGTTTAGTCACATACAAGCAAGGCTATTTGATCATATTCTATTTCCTGGCTTCAACATTTCAAGAATCTCCAGGGCAGAAATGAAAGATTATGAGTGTGTTACATTTCTACAGCTCTTTCATTTATACTCCAAACCTAGCTTACTTTCATGTCTGCAATAAAAATTTTGATCCAAGTGGGGTTTATGGGAACATTATTTTTTTCAGATTGACCTACCGTGTGACTGAATTTTGCGATGAACCTTATGAGGTTGTTATACACCATTGCAACTGGGCACCTTAAAATTAGATGGAAGAGACAGAATATCTCACCAAAGGACTTGATGACTGGATAAAGAGTGGGTTTTACCTTGTTTCATATTTTTTGAGCATACAAGCCACTTTAAAACTGCAAGTCTTTAAATCACTAGTTTCAGATACTTTAAATGCACAAAGTTTAGAAAGTGCAGAGAAAAATATAAAACATGGTGTGAAAGAAATTCTGATGCTCTATTATATTAAGAAAAGTAGATGGAAGTTCAGGACATACTGAAAAGAAACTATGAAAACCAGGTTTTCTTGTTTTAACTTTTCTACTGAGTGGTTGTGAGACAAGATGGGTTATGATCTTCCTTATGTCCCAAGGTGTCTACAGACTTCTGATCATAATTTGTAAACAATTATTGTTACTACTTTTAATCAACATAATTGTGATAAAAGTCAGCAAAAATTCTTTTTGCAAAATAATGTTTTGCAAAAGTATAAATATAAAATGTATATAGACAGTTTGGAATTGAAAGTAGCTCACCAACTTCCCATGACTCCTAAAATGTAGTATGCATAGTTACTAACACATCTGGGTTGCTTGGGGTTGAGTCAGCCAGTTATTAATGAAATGACCTTGGGGAAAACTTCCCCATCTGTTTGTGCAGTAGACTCTCATCTTTAAAGTAAAGAAAACTAATCTCATAGTTTTGTTGTAAGGGTTAAATATTTAATATATGTAAAGTATATGGAACAGTTTCTGGAATACAGTAGGCACATAAACATTTCTTATTACCTTATCAGAATTATCATGAGCATCATTCTTGTTATTTTGAATTCCACTTTGGTGTTAATTCTGGAGTCCATGGTTCTAGGTTGAAAACCATTGACCTAAACTCATAAACTTACTAAACTGAATTTTAATTTAGAAAAATAGTTAAAATCTATCAAAAAACTGTTCATAAAATAAAATTCTCACTGTTTATTAGATAAATTATGATCTAGACATTGTATACATATGGTCTAAATCAGCAGTATCCAACCTTTTGGCTTCTCTGGGCCACATTGGAAGATTAATTGTCTTGGACCACACAATACTTACACCAATACTAACAATAGCTGATAAGTTAAAAAAAAAAAGGTGGCAAAATAAAAAAATCTCATAATGTTTTAAGAATTTGGGTTGGGCCTCATTCAAAGTCATCTTTGGCCACAGGTTGGACATACCTAGAAATGGTTGATTCAATATAGATTTCCCTATTCTGTTTTGACTTTCTGCAAAAATTAGTCAAGGTATGAACCTTATTGCTCAGAAATATACAAAAATATTTTCTACACAAGGGTATCCACAAACTGAGAAATAAATTGTTCTTTTTGGTTTAACATTATTTTATCCAGAAGTCACTTTTATTCTTAATTGCCAAGAGTGTGTTCCTTTTCTTTTTTGAATCAATAACTGTAAAGTGAGTTTTCTGTGCTACTTGCCTGAGGATGCTACATTTGGACTATGTATCTGAGTAAATTGAAAAATAGAAACTTTCCTGAGTTATTTATGGTCATGCATACATTCTAAAAGACTCTGGGTAAATAAGATCGTATATAAGAGACCATAGTTTAATAAATACTCTATTATGATGTGTAATAATATACTAAAGTTATCCTAAATCGTAGACTTCACTGTATGACCTTTATCCATAAAATATTCTGGCAATGAAAGAACTTTGTTTATTATTTCATTTGGGAAGGTAGGTTTTGCCTGGGCAGCTGTGACTGAAAAGTAGAACAGGTTCTACCTAGTGAAACACCTTATCTAAATATTGTTTGGAATACTTTGTATTCTATAGTGCAATAACATGACACAGATAATATAAATTGAATAGTTGCTGGTTTGATTTCATTGCACTTAGTTCTGAGCTTTGTAGACACATTATCTAAGCTCCACTTGGCACCATATAATAACATGGTATGATTGGTAGAAGAAAGATTTTATACAGACAAAATCATTGTCTTCAAATGGATAGATTTGCCCAGTAACCACACTGTCAATTAGATTAATGAAAATAAATCCAATTGCCTTGAGAAACTCTATTACATACCTCTTTTCAAGGTACTTAAAAAGCTCTGAATTTTACAATTTTTATTCTGACATTTTATTCCAGTAATATAAAAAAATTCCAATTTCTCATGAGCAATACACATTTGCAGAAAGTCACAGAATTCACATTTTTAAATTGAAAAATTTTGCAATAAAATAAAATATTATAAATCTTTTTATTCATTCTTACTTTAAAATAAATTGCCTAAGAGAGTTTGACACTTTCTTCTTTAAGGCCTTTGTACTTTTTCTTTCTTTCAACATATATAAAATTCTGTTAGCTTTTACATCACTAACAAAGAAAAATGAAAGATACATGTGATAAATAGATTATTTAGTAGTTAACAATTAAAATGTAGTTAATTTTAATAGGAAAATAATTTAATCTTAAGTATGTGGCATACAATTTGGTCCATAATAGTAGATTTATTTGGAAAACCCAAAATGTTTTCTTATTTTTCTTCTGTAATAATAATGTTTTTTAGTCACTTGTAGTTAGTCTGATTTAAAGTTGAAAATATTATTCATATCACAGGGCAAATAGAGTAGCTAATTTGTATAGATTACTTAGAGGGTTTCTGTTTTAAATTTTGTTCTATGTAGACTTTGAAATTTTATGTTTTTTAGGTTTAGATCAGTGACATACTTTGTTTATAAAATGGTAAATCATTTTATATCATATTTAGCAGTATATTTGTGTATGTGATTTTTGGTATTCAAGTCATATCTGATGGACTTATATAGAAATTTTTTCTGTAAGAATTCAACAAATCTAATTCTCACATTTGATTTTTATAATTAATTATTTCACTCAATCTTTCTGTACATATCCTAGGCAAGATTGTAGACAAATAGCTAATAGTACACGCTTGCTCTTAAATAATCCTTGAAAAATATATGATGACATAAGGATGACAAAGTACTAATTCATATTTTAATATTGGATTATGTATTTTAATATTCTCATTATCTTTACTGTTCTCAGTATACACATTCAAGCATCAGTAATGGTCTGATGGCCTCTGCTTCCAGCAGACAATAGACAGAAATAGCCCTACTTTTAATGATAAGAATCAGGTACTTTAAAGAGAAATGCAATTAGTGAATTTTGTAATTTTATTTAAAAATATCAACATACCAAATTCGCAATTCACAGTGTAGGGATTATACCGGTGAGAGACTCGGTGATGAGGTGAGATAACACAAAGGTCTGGATTGTCAAATCAGACTCACTGGCACGAGAACTCTTGCCCAGTAACTCGCTTTACTGATCATCTCAAGAGGACCTATAATGATGAGGGATAGAGGAAACAGTGAGAGACCCAAGACTTTCAGGTTACATCGTGCCAATCAGATGTGCTCTGGCTCAGATGATATTTGAGCTTCTATGTGATATTTATGGCAACATAAATGACACAGAAGAGGGCCATTTTGCTCTGACACATGGCCATTTATTTCCAGATGGTTGTATGGCTTATGTGACTGTTTGCAGGGAGTCATGGTGCTATAAATTTATAGATCCTGGGTTTGTTCCATACAAACAACCCTAGACAAATCAAGTATTTTCTGTTAAAACATTTTCATGGATGAGGACTCTCCAGGGAGAGAATATCAGTAGTGTTTGTACCTGGAGATCTGGCATAATGTTCACAAGATTTGGCTAGATCAGCTTCTTTGTTTCTCAGTGACTTTCCTATCTGCCTGCTCCCACCAGGAGCCATTCTTCAAGATGGTTCAAGCACAGGGCAGGAAAGAGATTGGAGGAAAAGTTCACGCAGTTTAATGCTTGGCAGAATCTCAAATGGGAAATACCATGATTTACAAGTGTCAGGGCACAGCTAAGCGAGATGGTAAGTAACTTGAAATATTAGGGTTGTAGGCCATCAGTGGTTGAGTGAGGTACCTTGTGGGCCAGCCTGCGTCGTAGCAATGTTAGGGAGATTGCACATTGAGGCCAGGCATGTTGAGGAGATTTATAAATTTGCTGTGTCTATAAGGAAGTGGTGGAAATATATGAGAGAGGTAGGAAAGAGGAGAGGGAGAGAGGGGCTAGAAGAAGGAGAGAGAGAGAGAGAGCTTGAATTGATTCAATTTTATATTGTATAGACTCATAGTACTTTGAATGGTCAAGATCCATTTGATGAAAAATATGTAAGCCAAATTCCATTCAGTTGTAGAACAAAAAACATATACGTTTGGAAAGACTGAATTCATGACAGTGGAATTTTAAGCACACTCTATTACCTTTGCTGAAGAGCAAATACAATAGAGGAGAATTGTTTAAGAAACACCTCTACTCTTACTCATTGTATTGTATGGATGGTGTTACTCAATCTTACTGACTCTCAGTTTCTTTATTTGTAAAATAAGTTTAACTGTACCTATTTATACAGTTGCTGCAAAGGGTAAATGCAATATTAATGAAAGCACCTACCATGTGGCCTGGTACAGGCTTGGAAAAGCATGATACAAAATTATGTCATTGATGTGATAATGCTTCTGATCATCTGGCAATTTATTTCGCTTCTGCTTCCACATTAAGAGAACTCTTCTGATATTTTAGATTCGACTTGACTAATTTTGTTCTGCTTCCGGAATCCAAACATTGTGGGTACCACGTTTTCAACTGTTATTAGAAGTAGGAGTCACGAGGAAGCCAGATGGCTCAGTGGGTTAAGCGCTCACTTTGCAGTGCCGAGGATGGAGGATTGAATCCCGGCCCCGGCCTGTGCGGACCCATGTGTTGAACTGGGGAGTGTCCCCAGTTCAGTTCTCTCTCTGTCTCTGTATCTCTCTCTCTCTCTCAAAAACAATAAAAAAATAAATCTTAAAAAAAAAAGAAAAGAAGTAGGTGTCACAATTGCAAATGACTGAAAAATATATCCGGTATTAAAAAGTCCTTTTGTATCAGTATTGTCATAGGTATAATCATTCAACATGCCTTCGTACATGCGATCTGAATTAAGTCTTGTGTTTCTAGAAGTAGTGTTGGGGAAGCCGGGATGGCTCAGTGGGTTAAGTGCTTACTTTGTAGCGCCGGGGACCGAGGATCGAATCCCGGCCCGGCCCATGTGGAACCATATGCTGAACTGGGGAGTTCTCCCAGTTTAGTTCTCTCTCTGTCTCTATATCTCTTTCTCTCTCTGTTAAAAAAGAGAAAAAAAAATAGAAGTAGTGCTTTATAGCATCCATCTTTTTTTTTTTTTAACATTGATGTTTAATTATTTGAATTCATAATGGTACTTTTGTTGTTCCATCATAATTTATATGCGAAGACAAGACAAACATATTTGTATTTCATTTATTATTCACTTATTTATTCATTTTATTTTACCATGTCGGTGTAAGTACTAATATTATGGGCATGTATGCATTTTTCAGGGGCTCTGCTCTCTTCAGAAGTCATAGATAATACCTGCCAGCTATAGGGAGCACTTGTTTTCTTACAAAGTCTGGAATGTGCAGGTACAAAAGATGCAACAGTTCCTCAGGATATTTTTTTAAGCACTATTCAGAAGTCAACCAGTGTCTTCATTTTCAAAACAACTCCACTGAGGTTTGCAAATTCATTTTTGTCTGGATGCTAGAATAATAGGCAAGAAACTAATTAGAGACCCTGCTATTTTGTCTTCTGGATGTGGCACACACATGACAGGGAAGCCGGAAGGGATGATACGGGTGAGCTTATTCTTTAAGAAAAAGTAAATTCAAAACAAAGCACATTTCTGTCTGTAGGAGTTTTGAATTTTAATATGGACGCTGAAGGAACAAGAGGAAATTAAAAATTATTCTAAATAGAACTTTTAAAATGATCATTTTGGCAAATACTAATAAAGTAATACATGTACTAATAGGGTCAATTTTTCAAAATAACAACCTTGTACTTCACAATCCACATTAACATGCAAATTATTTATCTGTAATCTTAAAGAAGAAGAATATGGTTGATAAAATAATGATCTAGAAAAGCAACCCTAATTTTGTGTAGCTTGGAATTCATAGTGGAGCAAACTGAAAATTGTATAAGTTTAAATTACGTGTTTGTTTCCCTTGAAATTCACTGATATGAGATTGAAAACATCAAAATGAAAATAAGGTTGGTTTTTATCCTTGGTTCTACCACTAAGTAGTTTCTTAAACTTGTGCTCTCATTTTTGCCCCTGAATCTGTGTTTTCCCTTAGGCAAATGCAGTTATAGTATTAAAAGATCTCTAACTTTTTCTTATTTTTTTTTCGTTGTTCTGAGGATGCTTCATAATTTTTTGCTGACTTGACTTCTGACTTTTGCTACACTTATAAATGTATGATGACTTTACCTTTCATTTACTGTGCTTTAGAGACTATACTCTTGTGGCATTGTGGATTTAAATGAGATACACTTGGAATAATATACCAACATGGAAATTATTTAAATATCAGATAAAAGAAAATCACTTGGAATCTGGAAATACCTCTGTTCAGTGAGAACCACGATGTGCTCTTAGAAATGCTTAGAAATCCAGTGACAAGTTTTGCTCTTTCTTACATGCTCATGACTTTCTGTGCAGTCGGCAGGAACCGTGTATGTGTACTGGAGTTAGAATATGGCTGTTGTAACAGCTGTCAAGTGCTCTCTGTAGCTCACATTCTTATCCTATATCATTTTGAAACAATGTTTGTCAAATCCAGTTTCAAGTCTGAAAAGCCAGTTGTATGATGTGCTCTGGCATCTGTGGGCTGAAGCCAATAATAGCCAAAACAGGAACACTGAATTTACTGACCTGGAGTAACTAATTGCTGTGGCTGTGTTGGAAGAACCTGAAATACTTAGATGAATAAAATTTAAAGCTCTTAAAGGCATTTATTTTTATCTAAAGAAACAGAAAAACTGAAACACAATTGGGTAATGATTGCTACTAGTTAAAGTCATCCCAGGTATTATTTTATTATCGACTTTGAATCAGTTGTTTTGAGCAGGAATAATACTTCAACCTCTTTTTATTAGCCTTTTCTTCATAAATTAGGAGCTCAGAAAATGAATCGTTATGTTAATAACTGATGTAAAACTAGAAGTAGAGATGAGAATAAAGTTAACATTCTAGAAGAAAGAGTAGACTCATATTCTAAGCTATGAGTCAACCACCTGCATATGTTTGCTGTGCATAGTATTAATAGATAGAGCCTTTCTCCAAAACTATTTCTTCAGTTGTATTGGTAGTAGCCAGTTCACAAGAGGGTCTAAGCCTGTCAACCCAAATCAAAATAGACAAGTCAGTATATCTGGATGATATCTATCTGAGAGATTGAAAAGAACCCAAGGAGAAAATTGGTTTTTTATGAGACAAAATATATAACTTACATATAAATAATGTAATGATATTTTACATTTGATCATTTAAAATCAACATAATCTCACTTCCATGGTAGTCGGACTGCAGATGTTTACGAACAGAAGGAAAAACTGTGACTAATTAACAAAATGACAAATCAAAAAACATAAATTGTGATATTTTTACTCTTCCAATGGCAAGACATGTTAATTTAAATTATATAAAGAAAAAAAGCACCTTAAACAATCTACTTGAATTTCTAAAGAGTGCTTTCAGGGTTCCACAGAGAACTAGGGCTTAGCGTATAGTAATCAATGTAACAAATAGTTATTTTTTCAAGAAAGTGGCTTAGAGCTAGAAAATCAAGGACAAGACATAGTTATTCTGTGCGAAAAGACACGCCAATATTTGCATCAGTAAGAAGGTGTCAAGTTAGTTTTATGTTTGCTAAAATGGTAAAACTACAGAATTTCCAAAGCAGTTAAATTTTTAATAGGTATTGATATTGGTAGGGGAAAAGTAGCTTAGATTCAGAGATGTATCCTAAGGCATTAATTTACAGAGATGCAGTAACAACAACAATGACAAGTAAACTATAAAATGAACAGATTTGGGTATGAACCTTTAGGTTTAAAAACCTAAAAGAATAAATTGACTAGAAATAAACTCTAGATGTATGAAATCATGAGTGACATAGATGAGGTAAACATTTTTTTTTCTATAAAAATCTTGAAATGATAGAATAAATGCACATATTTCAAAACCTTAATGAACAAAGAAACTTTTACTTGCTAAATAACAAAATTTAAGAAATCTAAATGTTAATATAGGGAATATAGTTTAATAAAAAGGGTTAACAATTTTTTTGCTTTTAATTGAAGAGCCACATATAAGCTATTATAGAATCTGTGATTTTTTTTTTTTTTTTTTTTTTTTAAGATTTATCCACAGGTGGGCGTGGGGCTGCGCAGGGAAGGAACTGGGCTGGGAACCTCCCGCATAGGCCCCGGCAAAAACTGAACTGGGGGTGCACCCCAGTTCTGCATATGGGTCCACCTGGGCTGGAGCGGGGATTTGATCCTTGGTCTCCGGAGCTGCAAAGCAAGCGCTTAACCCGCTGAGCCATCCCAGCTTCCCACTGTGATTGGTTTTCATGGGGTATACTGTATCCTACAGAGTTATTTTAGGGCTCTGTAATGCAAGTGAATTTAAAATCCACAAGGGAGCTAAATATAATGATTCTTGTTTGGATCATTTGAAGAAATTATTGAAATAAATGCAGTTAAATTCAATAGAACAAATTTTTATAATACACACAAATAGAAACAATTAAAATAAATATTTAACCAAAATGATTTGATTCAGTTAAGCATTGCAGAAAAAATTCACTAAAAATATCACTTTGCAATAGGCTAAATAATGTCAATAAAATATTGTTAAAATTATTTATCCTACTTATTTGTTTTAATATTATATATAAAATGACAAAAATTGTATAATATTTATTTATTATAGATAGTTATAACTATATATGAATATATACTTGTTTTTAGGAAACCTCAAACATTGTTGCAGGATCCATTCATATATGAACACCTAACTTTTGATTATTAATGATTCTTAGCTAACATTAAAGTCAGTCTTAGTTTTGATTATGGAATATGTATAAAAGAAATTTGTATCTTTCTAAGGACCTGCAGATTTATGAGAAAGAAACAGGCAGATTGGTGAAATTAAAATTTGTTTCTCTCTTAGGAAACCACATACTCATAAAGAACGGTCAGGCCAGTCATTGTGAGCAGTAACTGAGAGTCAAGGAGTGATTTGTGTCTGAAGTTGCTGTCTGTCTTTCCCTCTGGTTTTATGAAATGAATTATTGAGTAGCAAGTTTGCTTATGTCATTAAGATGAAAACTCTGTCAAAATTGTCCAGGAAGAATTCTAAAAGATCTGGGAAAATGGTTTTGGTTATTGGCAAGGCTTCCAGTTTTTCACATTAAAAAATACTGCTTTTTCTGATATCGTATTTGTATTTGTGAGTGTGTGTGTGGTTGGAAGGCAGAATGAAATTAGAAATAACTTACATATTCTATTACAGGCATCACATTTCTTTTTTTGTACATGCAAGTGTGAAAAGTTTTGGAGTGTCTGAGGGTGAATGGATATGATTTGTTAGAGCTGACAGCTTTCAGCCGTCCTCAAACTACGGCCCGCTGGCCACATGTGGCCCGCTGAAAACATTTATCCGGCTCCCCGGGTGTTTTTGCCGCCGCTGCCTCTCCTGCTTAGCAGCCGACTTGTCCCCGGCCAGCAGTCCGGCCCTCCAACGGTCTGTGGGACAGTGAACTGGCCCCCTGTTTAAAAAGTTTGAGGACCTCTGATAGTCCAAGAATCAGAATATCAGACTAGATAGTGAGAATATATGTTGAGAATAATATTTATATGTAATAAAAAAAGCACAAGAATTTAGATTATTTCTTGAGGTCAAATAAGAGTGACATATTAGAGTTTTAACACAAAATTCCAATTATTTCCTTGAAAGGCACTATATCATTCAATGAAAAAGGTTTGTGAAAAGTAAGTGTCTTCATCAGGACTTTCAGAGTTAAAAAGAAAAAAGTAACAAGACAAAGCATTGTAGTGGCTTGACTGTGGAGAAAGGTGTATTCCTCATGCTTTTAGTTTTACCTGTACTCCCAGCTCTATGAACAGGTCTGTTAAGGAAGAGGGGGAAGTTTCATGCACTTTTTTCCTTGATATGGTTTCATATTTTAAATTTTTATTGTGCCTCTGTTTTCTTGTTTGGACAAAAAAAAATTGAGTATTGAGTGGTGGTAATAGCTTGCCCTGCTTCTAGGTTCTGTAAGACATTATGAAGTTGATATACTTTGGGGGTTATGTTTTGCTCATGAGTATGGGGGGAAAAGCAAATAAATTTACCTTGATCTTGTGAAGCCAAGAAGAAAAGCATGGTTTTAATACGAAATTCCTGATTTTACAGTTAGCATACATTCAGTAATTATGGTTTGGCACATAATTCTTTTCACTATTCAAACCTGTTCAGATCACTAGTGCTTAGAACTTGCTTTGAAGTGAAGAAAGCTCTGGATACAGGTCAGAAGTCTGAAAAAATACTATGAGAGTGTTAAATCAGATTAAACTGGCAGAAAAAGAGGAAGTAGTAATAGGGAATAGCCGTTTTGTTTTGAAACCTGCCACACAGTCATGTCAGCACAGATAAAATGCGGTTGGTTTTTTATTCATGCTGTTCGATTGCATGAAGGATCATGAGAGATTCCCAGAGGTCTGGCCACATTTCTCTCCTATTATTGTTCTTATTTTAGAACTTTGATTTTGCTTAAAAGAAAAAAAAAAAAAAATGCAAGGCATGCCTACCTCAGAGCGCACTATCTCACTCCATGGGATTTCTATTGAGATAGCTGCCATTTACAGCTTCCATAAAGAGGTCAATTCGTTTTATATAATGTAATATTATTCAGGAAATACCCTTGATTTTTAGATTCAGGACTTGAGGTTTTAAAGATTTGCTCTTTACCTAAGAGTGACCCATGGATTTAACTAACTGTCACTTCTTCCTGGAGCCACAACTTCTCTGGTCCCTACTCCACCCCCTTTCATCTTCTCCCTAAAACATGGGTCCTACTCCTGCCTGTCATTCTTGACTTCCAAGTGGATTGGGCAGCGAGCCTTCTTTGTTTATATGGAGTCTCACCCACTTCATAGAGCGAAGCTAAAGATAGACTATCCATCTACATTAGGCTTTCTTCTTTGTATAATCTGATGAACTATAATACACATTTAAAAGAGAAAACTTTGGAGAGAAAAACAAAATCCAAAACATTTTCTGTCTGAAATAAATGTTTGTGATTTTGTTGTCTGTACTTAAGCGTCTCCTGCCACAGGTCTAAGTATTTCTTAGGAATGTTTTGTTTCAATAAGGCTGTATAATTACTTATACCCATAGTCTCATTTCATGGACATTTCAAGTGGCTTGTAAAAAATTAGTACACAGTTGTGAAGACATGCAGGTAGAGTTTATGACAGTCGTTCTCAGCTGAAATTCTAGATCTTTCTATGCCTATCTTTACTGTTTAATGGTACTGTTTTGATAACTCAAAAAGCATAACTAATAATTACTAAACCATTAATGCCAAGATCAGTTTGTATACAGTGATCCAGTCATTTCTCTAAATGTTTTAAACTCCTGTAGCTAATTGTTGCTGCAGGAATATGAAATATTTGTTGCTATGCTTTCCATTCCACCCCACCTGAGAACGCAAAAGTTATGGAACTAAACAATATATATATTTAATCTATCAAATGTCCCGAGACTTAAGCTGATTAGTTTTAGTTCTTAAACATTTAGTTTGCTCTAAGTTAGTAATTGTTATTACAGAGGCATTCGATACTATTTGGCTGTGCATGTAATGGTACAGATGCCAGACCTCATGGCTGACAGCAGGGCTGTCACAGCCTGGGAAAGGTGGCTAAGCCAGAAGCCCTGCCTGTGTCCCAGCCTCAGTTGGGTTAGCTTCAGCCTCACACCCTTTCCTGTCTAAGAGAGGTAGAAAGCTGTGTGCTTTTCAGAGGAGTCTGTTGCTCAGCAACCGGCCTTTCCTCTCAGGAAACAGGCCAGGAAAAAGGAAAGAGAGACGAGGGGACCATTAAATGTTTGTCTGCCATTTCTGATAAAGCAGACATCTTCAGACAAGAAAATCGTTCTGGATAGGGATCTCCAACCCATAAGGAAACAAATGAATCTTGTTAGGCAAGGGATTAATAGCTGTTACCTAGAAAAGGCTGTTTCCTCTTTCACCTGGGAGGTGGTTGGGGGCGGGGGAAGAGTTTTAGTGGTTTAAGTAATGTCCAAGTCCAAGTTAGAAATTTTAGTGTGTTATGGCCATCATTTCAAGGTCAAAGAAGAAAATTTATTCTTGAAAGACAATAAAGGATGTTTTATTTGATATAGTTGACTTATTTAGTTATTCAGAGATACTTAAAGATCATAACAAATCTAGCTCTTTTTAATGGCACAACAATTTGCTGAAATGTTTTTCATCCTCTGAGATTTAGAAATACTTATTGATAGTGTGGTCAAGAAAAATTCCAAGTGAAAAACTGCAATGTAGTATTTTGAGTAGCTGTATAATTAAAAAATTTAAAACAGAAAATGCTCTTTTAAACAGAAATTATTTCCTGTATATATTAAATGATATGAATTTATGATAACTGCATAAAATTTGGTGGATTTAAATTCTAAAAGATTTTAAAATCAGATTTGTAAACATTTGGTAAACAGAGACATTGTGGTTAGAAATATTAGGTGGAAAAAGAAAATCCATGATTCTTTAAAAGCTTGCTCTTGTCTCTTAAATCTTTCTTTCAAAAAATATTTTGGCAGGCTGGTATCATTATACGTACTAAATGGATCATACATTTATTCTCTATGATATGTGACTGATGTGCTATTTAAAAGACACAGTTTACTTACTTTTTAGTTAAGGCATTTTTAGCATTGTCAGGAGTAGAGTGTCTCAGTTTTAAAGTATGGGTTAGTTTAGAAAACATGGGGTTCCTCACAGGAAATAGCAAAGTGCCCACCCATGTTTCTGTTGGTGCTTCTATTAAATATGGGTTGATGGCTCTGATGGAGCCATCAACCCAATTTAAAATTGGCCTATGCAATTACCTATGTATCTGTTTACAATTCATTCATTCCATTATAATGTAGCTTTCACAAGACCAACAAGAAACATGAATAAATTAATTTGGCAATAATTTACTGCTTTTCCCTTTGTTCTCTCAATAGAGAATTTATTGGCTTTGAGAATTGAAGAAAACTGAACATACTTAAAACCCTTAGAAAAATGTTGCGTGTGAGTCAGCCCTTTTTTTATTCATGATGAGCTCACTGTATTTTAAGTCCAAAAATCAGCCTCTACTTTGTGTACTGTAAAATGGGCTTTATACCTCCTCTTATGTCTTTGATATGATATTGTTTTGAAGTGTGGTATGAGTTTTTACTTTCTTTTTTTTTAAATATATTTTTATTTATTTATTTTTATTTTTGACAGAGAGAGAGAGAGAGATAGAGATACAGAGACAGAGAGAGAACTGAATTGGGGGAACTCCCAGTTCAGCACATGGTTCCGCACGGGCCGGGGACGGGATTCGATCCTTGGTCCCCAGTGCTGCAAAGTGAGCGCTTAACCCACTGAGCCATCCCGGCTTCCCCT